>VZRQ01000110.1:353450-445200 GCA_013397975.1 Machaerirhynchus nigripectus | reverse complement strand
AAATTAATTAAATTAGAGCAAATTAAACAATTAGCCGTATATCAGAGCAATAAATGGAATGTAAACTCGTGTCAACTAAGTAAACTCAAAATGTTAGGAAAAAAGCAGCAGGGGTTCTGAGCCACCATTAAATTACAGCGTGGCAATATTTAATATCTGCATGTATACTGGGTATGAAGTTCAAGTGGCTTTTTGAGATACTCTAAAAGAAAGAAAAGTTAAAATAACTTTAAGTCATAATACACTCCAGGTTCTATTACATGTGGATTTGGCAACCTTGTTCTGGGACTGACTGATCCCTTGAGTTACCAGGTACAAACCAACAAATAAAATCAGTTCCCTGAGGCTGTCATAAAACTTGCATTGTTATTTTGTTGTTTTTAGCAACATCTTGCAGTTGTGACTTTAACCACAGATATTTGGAAAATATTAAAGATGCATCAAATTGTACCCTTTCTTTTAAGAATTTATCATATACTGAAGAAAGTATATTTTCATAAGTGGGCTCCTCGGTGACATAAATCCAGGAAGCTCAGTGTGAGGCTCCTGTCCCATTCAAGCAAGCAGTAAAAATGTGACCAATCTAAATAAAAGTAATGGAAATTTTTCATAATAGAGTTACAAACCTGAGACTTTGTATTTGAAAGAGACTCTCACACCTACTTGACAGATTTTGCAGTGATCACACGTGGCCACAGAAGGCTATTTAAGGTCAGATTGGTAAGAAAAATGCTAAGTAAAGTCGTGGTTTGCTAAGATGACTGAAATAGTGAGATGGAGTGATTTGGATGAGGTCAGTGTCTAATAGTTTAGAGAGGATTAGAAACAGCTACTGGCCCTCAATCTGTTGCTGTAATTAATGAGCTATTCAAGTTCCTCACAGAATAAATCAGGTATTGGTATTACTGCTCTTAGTATTCATGGTAATAAATTAAAATATACTAATATTCTGGCTTCTGTTTAATGGAAGGTGAGTGTCCCATCTCAAAAAAGCAGAACATTTTCATACTTACCTGCTGAAAAATCTGGATAGAGTTGAACCTGGGCTTTTATGAATCTGCACTAGCAAATAAAATAACATGGCTTTAAGTTGTGCAGCTCTGAGTGTTCTTAAATAAAGAAGGGTAAGAACATGGAAAGAAACAAACAAACAAACAAACAAACAAACCACAATCTAATGCTCCAACAAGTTTTATTATGGCAAACCCTGGGTCAGTTGTACCAAAGTGATGGGTAGTGATCAGCACTTCTCAACAGACTGCTGAAACTCATTTGCTCCGTGTAGCATTTGGCATCTCAGGCACAGTTAGTAAAACATTTGTCAGCTCATATGTTACCCTGAGCAATTAGCAGGGAAAGACTAAGAGGGCTTTTTGAACTCACTGGTTTTTATGCAGATAAAAGCAACAAGCCTCCTCCTCAGAGGGGAAAAAAAAAACCACCTACACATTTACTTGCTGCAATTAATCCCTTACTTACGTGGAATTCTTGCCTGCTGGTAGATAAGACTCACAAAACATGGATTTCCATTTTATACAGGGTCAGCAGTGCACCGATTTAATTGAGCTTGTTGATACAAAATGTCAATAAACAAAAGTATACAAACTCCACACTCAGGAAACATTTATGCTTCAGTAACTACTGGATTTGTAGAATCTCTGTAGGGCAATGGTTGTTGTTGTTGAGGTCGGAAGCAGGAGAAAAGTACCTAACAGTAAATTTATGGTTACAGTAACAAGCTAGGGACTAAGTATAACCTAAGCTGAACAGAAACATGAAAAGTGACAGTCTTCTCATCGATAAGTGGGACAACAGTATTTATTTCCACGGAGCCGTATTTGCCACAATCAGTGGACATAATGACCTTGTCATTCTATGTTCTTCTTGCAGCCTCTTAAAGTGAAATCCAGCTTCAAAACCTGGTGTATATTAGAATCAGATACTGTAACACCAGGGAATGATCCTGCAGCGTTCTGGCAAGATGGTCACTCTGCTTGACAAATTACTAACAGCTTGTTAGCAACCCATGCCTGTATTTCCTATTCACAAGTTGTAGTTGTCTGTACAACTGTCCTAATGATTGCCAGTTCAGCAAGGGGAAGAGAACAGGCCTAAGATAATGGAATTTTTAAATGAATTAGTTACTTTGCATCCAAGCTCCTAACTCTGCTTTAAGGCATAAATGAAAATTCTAAGCTGAGGAAAATATTATGGAGTTTGCTAAATTATTTCATGTATTAAACATCAGCTATCATAGATGACTGTGGAACCAAAGAGGGGGAAGCAGCAGCTATTTAAACTCTTTTATAATTTACCAGGCTATGAGGGTGGAGTAACCATGTTAATACTCAGCATTACAATGTTTGGGGTTTTTTTCAAGATGTACTCACTCACTGTCAAAGGAGTTATATGGATTTCTTAATTAAGTCACTGTTATCCTTATTTTAAAACAAGGGGGTTTAGCTGTGGGTATTTGGAGTGGTTAATCACACAGTGAATGAAGCAGAATCAGGATTAGAACAGGATTGTCTCGTTTCCTGTCCCTGTTTTAATCAACTTGGTATTCTTGTCTGTCTAGACCATTCTGTATTTAATTTTTAATCCCATTTCTGTTGACAAAAGCTAGACTCCCATTTTGATAGAAGAGTAGAAGTAGCATCATTTTAATAGTAGTAGTGTTTTATTAGCTCCCTCTGTCAAATTTTAGACTATGTGCTTATTTTCCATGCCCCTTTTTTCTTAAGACATCTATTTCTGTCCCAGTTGCTCCAAATAGGATTGTTGTCCTTGCATCTACTTAAAGCCCGTTGCTTGAATTTAATCTTGCATTACTTGAAGCACGTTTCTCTAAAGGCAGAATTTGCTACCACACGTTTCCACGCAGTGGCTTTTGTTAGGGATGTCACATCAAGTAGAATAATAAGTACAAAAGTATATGAATCTTGCACAATAGATTAAAAAATTAATAGGCAAAAATTACTAAGGTTTTCTTTTGGGGCAAAAAGAAAAAAAAAGTATGCAGACGCCTGTGCTTGGATTCCCTAACAGCCATGGTGAAACACTCCTGCTGATGGATTTTGCTCTTCGTCATGAATATCGCTCGGATCTTCATAGGCTCAGGAAATCTGTGAATCGTGGACAATTCAGCACTCTAAAATCCCGCCTTGGGAATCCTCGCTGGTACAGAAGTGAGGATGAGTAGAAACTAGAGCAAGCTAGGGAGAAAAACAGGTTATTGACAACTGTGCTACAAGCACTTAACTTGAGGTGCAGCTTGAACGGTAAAGCCGCACAGAAACTGAGGAAAGGCTTGGCTGGGTAAGGAGGAGGTGACATTTCCTCAGGGCCAGGCAGCCTCGCAGCGCTGTGAGGAGGGATTTCCTTGCTGAGGGAAGCGGGCAGTGCGACAGGGCAGCCACTTGGGCAGATGGAGCAGACACTCGCCGTGTTCCACCGCCAGCCCCAAATCTCTCCCGTGCGACCCTGCACGGAGGCGGAGCTGACGAATCAGCCTGAGAAATGAGAGATAGAAAAGCAAATAGCGGTTTGAGTACTCATGAATAGAAAAGTTACGGAATTTGTAACCAATGAATGCTGATGCCTTTGCTGAAATGTATAAAACAGTGTCAAGTTTTGCTGATCGCTGAGCCAGCCTTTCGCGTGTTACCACCCAGCTCCCTACTTTGCGCAAACTGGAATAAAACACAGAAATCGCTCTCCTCGGTGTGCGAATTGGCGCCCGCGGTCGGGACAACGCTGTGGCATTTAATACCAATGAACGAGGCGGCCACGAGCCTGCGGCAGCACTGACACAGAGTCCCCGGGAGCGCTCCGGGAGCGACGGGCACGAACCGCCCCCACAGGGACCCTCACGGCGCCCGCCCCGCGCTGGAGGCGGGGCGGGAGGGGCGGGGCGGAGCGGATCTCGCGAGAGTTGGGCGGCGCCGGGGAGCCGAGTTTGAACGGCGGCAGTCGCGGACGGCCGGTACGGGGAGAGGGCGGCGGGTGAGCGGGGGGAGCGGGCCAGGAGAGAGCGGCGACGGGCGGAGAGGGCTTTGCTCTCTGTGGAGCCGCCGCCGCTGAGGCGCTGCCGGTGCCGGCTCCCGTTCCCTGCAGCGGGTGGGGCCGCTTTGCTGCCCCATGGTCCCCGCCGCCCTCGGGGCCCGTTTGGGCCGTAGCGTGTGCGGGGGGTCAGGCCCGGTCACCGGCCCGGTCTGCAGAGGGGACAGCGGTGACATGGCGCTGGTTACACACAGCGCTGCCAGAGCCTGCCCGGGCTCTGTGGTGGCTGAACTATGAGGTTATAGTGTGATATTTGTGTGTTCTCTGTAGTACTGACCCGCCCAAGGATCTGTTTGTGGAAGGTGACCAGCTCCGAAAATCTCTCAGCCTGAGTGTGGAACGTGGTGGGCGAAGATACGGACTTGTGTAAGTAACTGGCTGGAATTGTCGGGGGAATACCTGGGCTAAGGGAGAGAAACTACCCTGGTAATTGTGTTCCTGATCGGAAAACTGCTCGGGTGCTTCTGGCAGGATCAGAACACAGACAGCTGTTACATGTGGCCCTGGGGAATGGAAGTTTAACCACAACAACTGTGCTAGAGTGAGGGAAGAAAGTTTGCCAGCAAGGAGAGTGCCTTTTATCTCCCACCCGATTACTTTTATTAAGGAGTACTTGAATGGTTGAATAATCGATGTCTACAGCTCTCAGCATAGAATCTGTCATTAAATGTTTGAAGATATTTAGCCAAAAGCGAGTAACTCTTGTGATTCAGTAGGATAAATGAAGGCTGATTTGTGTTGTTTCCCCCTTCTGCCTACTCATCTTGCTGACCATTCAATTGATCTTAAAACATTATTTTCAGAGCCATTTACCCAGCCTCATGTATAATATTAAATTGCTGGAAGTTATTTCTGTGTACAACTTCATGAACAAAACTACTTGGACTTGTTTGGTTCATCCAGAATTGACAATGAAAAATTGAGGTTGGCTGTGCTCCAAAAGGCATACTTGCTATTTTCCCTAATAATCAGCAGGAAGGTGTGAATAGGAAAGCTATTTCTCTTTTCATCCACACTTCAACTATAAAATTAAGAAAAAACCTATAAGATCTTTTCTTCTATTGTCTAGTAGATAATTTATTATGAGCTCAAAGTTCTTGTATGTGGAGCTGGAAGTGAAATGCAGAAGAGATTGAAGAAGTAGGAGAGAGTGGGACCAAAATCCCAAAAAAACCCCTTAAAAATTACAGGTGTACAAGAAGAAGGTGGCCCTGGCTGTAGAGGCCAATTGCAGGGCATCCATCCTTTGGCAGCATTGCCTGATCTGTCTGTTTCTAAACTGTCTGACAGCAGCCTAGCTGAGATTTGAATAAGATTTGCATTTATGTGGGGCTTTAGCTTGTGATCTGCATGTTCATGAGACAGCCAGCAGGGTTAAGCCTGTTCTGAAAAGGGACTGCTCTGAAGGGCTGTGCTGTGGTGGCAGCTTAGACTCATCCGGCCTAGACGACTGTTGCTGTTTTTTCTTTCAAAGGTGGAGTGCAAGAATAAGGTCAAGAAATACTTCAATGGGCTTCTGGAGGTGAGTTAAACGTGGTACACATTTAATTTAGTAACCTAGGAGCTGGCAAATGGCTATGTTGCCTCTATACTGTTGTCTGATCAGAAAATAAAGCTATTTTTAATATTCCGTTTATGTAAGTGAGCAAAATTCATCCCCTTTACTAATGGCAATGCATGCCAGAAGTTGTTGCCTGTGTGCTTGTATTGCTACACCTTACTGTAAACACTTCATTATTAAATTGTACGTGGTGTCCCTGTCCTTGCACTTCTGTAGTACTGATGATTCTTAATTATTGGTGTGCAAAATTCCTGTGTTTTCACCGGCTTATTTTAGTATAAGTGCAAAGCTAGTATTTCAGGCATTGCAGTGGTTAGAGGTGAGAACTGAGGTTTCAAAACCTGGCTGGGTAAAGTCTCTTTGTGTGTGTTAAACCTGGATAGCAACAAGTGTGGAGAAAATGCAGAAACCAGAATGTGATAATTTCTGTCTTGTGCCTTGGAAAGGAATTGGCACAATGTACCTTTTCATATTAGTTAAATTCTTTTCTATTAGTAGAAGCTGGGTAACTCCACTAGGGGTTATTAATATTGAATAAAAGTTAGCAAAAAAAGTGAACAATGGATATGACAACATTCATAAGAATGACATATGTGCCGGTAAGAAATGGCAACAAATATATTGCTTCTGTGAGAACAAAAAGCAAGAGTTAGGTCTTCAATACAAGATTACTTTAATTCTGAAATTACATAAAAGGTGTGAACCCTGACTTTAAAAAATCAACAGCAATTTTTTGTGTGTGTGTTTTTGTCTTACTGTTATTTCCTACTTTCTGAGAAAACTCATGGCATATGTTGTTCAGAAACCTGAGTTGCTTAGCATTTTCTGTCTTAATAGGATTTTTTTGCAGCGGGCTGATTTAGCAGATCTGGGAGCAAGCAGTCATACAAGCTTATGGTGTTAATTTGACTTGATTTTTATTTTTGTAAATATTTGGTTTGTTGGATTTACTTTGACTAACTTTTTTTGCAAAATTCACCTTCTGTCTTCCATTATACTGTACAGTTAGAAAAGGAGGAATATTTTGAAACGTGACAAGGAGATGATTATTTACAAATAGGTTGCCTGCAGCAACTAAATTTTGAAAGACTCCATTAAACATTTAAATAAATGCAAAGCCCTGTGTTAAACTCCATATATTTTTACAGGGCTTCTATTTTTGACTCTTCCCTTCAACTACCGTTTATCTGTTTCTCTGTCCCACATAATGTTATTAGGAGCACACTGTCCTGCTAATGCAGCTGCCTATGCCAATCCTAAGTGTTATTTGTGTACCCAAGAAACGCTCCCTTTGGTGGGGCTTGGTTTCTAATGCAAGGAAAACAGCGTCAGCCATGTGCACAGCAGTGTTTTTCTAGGGTTATTTAATTGTTGTCTCTTGTACTTGGCAAGAGAGCTCTGTCCTAGATTAACTCTGGTTGTGGTGTACAAAGAAACCAGGCTGGGTACACGGGAGTGCTTTTGCTACATGTTAGATATAATCAAGAATAAGGCAGTAACCGAGTTTATGAAGAAATAGCTATTATTTAACTGTCCACAGGTCTGTTTGTGAGCTGTCTTTTTTTGTGTGTGTCTTGTATTAATGCAAAAATCTATCATTCTATCCTGGTTAAGACAGGAAATCCAATCACTTCTTTCACATACTGCAATATATTTTTTCAATAATTTTGTGTTTGCAGTGTTGAATAAAAAAGGAAGAAAAATGGAGACAGAGACCATTTTAAGTCTTAAACAGCAACTGAAGGAAGCAGAGAACGAGCGAAGGAAGGCAGCACAATATGGTTTGCATTTACTGGAGTCCCAAAGTGAGGTTCAAAATCAGCTGGATCAAATACGCCGTGAATTGACTGAGAAAACTGAGGTGATGATGCCTTTTCTTCTCAAAGTTCAAAACCAGAATGTTTTATTTTACTATTTTCTGAAAGGCACAGGTGTTTTAAATGCCTTCTAGCATCTAGATTAATTTTAATAAACCTCTAAGTAGTTGTAGAGAGAGCTTTTTACTCAGCTTTAAGACACTGAGCATGATTGTATCTAACTGGGACAGGGTTTCGTAGCTAATTATGCATCAAGTGTTCAGTATCATGTAGGGCTAACTGCCTTTAATGTAAAATGAATGCTAAATGCTTAAGTAAATTTGCTTCAGAGCTTGTGTTTTGCCTCAGTTCAGCAATTCATTTGTGTATGCTCTCTCAGTCAGCTTTATATCACTTAAAAGCTGTGAGAAGAATGCTAGCAGCAAGACTGTAAAATTGATTTCTTCTGTAGTGAAGTTTTCAAATTTTCCAAATACCCAGGGATTCTGAACTTATTAGCACATTTCTTTGCAGCTCAGAAAAAGGAGTAGTATGGTGCTGAATTATAGAGGTATTATTTAGTCAACCAGTTTTCTTCTTAGTAATTGTTTGAGAAATTTCAGTTGGGAAAATCTCTTCCACTTTTCATAAATGCTTTCATTTTCATGTTTGTATTCAGCCAGCCCATGCTTCAGATAAATTATTTATCTTTATTTAGTCTGTTTCTGGTTGTGTGTCCATCCCTTCTCCTGGGATAGAGCTAAAACATTTGTTTTGTAGCAGCTGGAGGGTTGCAGCACCCTGCTATTCTGAATGGACAGAATTTGTCATTCTGGTCAGTTCACCATTAGTAGGCTTTGTGTGACAGGCAGCTGAAGGCACAAGTGATAAGGAAGCCAGGGCAGGATCATCCTTTCCTGCTAAGCAGAAGAGAGGGCAGTCACTGAGCTGTCAAGCTGCTCCCACAGACTGTGATCCTGTGTGAGAGGCTGGAGCCAGCTTCTGAGCCTGTCTGGTAGCTTGGATTCCAGGGGTGGAGGGGAGGAATTGTGTGCCTTCATACAGTAGAATAACTGTAATTGAGTTATTCAAGTAGAATAACTCATGTGGGAGCTGTGCTTACCTAGCAGGTTCTTTAGAGCTTTTGAATCTCTGTGGCTTTCCTCTTTGCAGCCTGAGAGCCAAAGCAATTCCTGTGAACACAAGTGTGGGTTCTACCAGCAGGCACGAAAGCCTTTCAGAAAGCTCTGTGTACTCTTCTGTACAAGTGTGCAGGCAAGCTCTTGATAGGATTTTGTTGTTCTTGGCTCTGGCCAAGCAGTGCCCTCCCAAACCTCTCCCGTGCACAGCCTTGGCTTTGTGTTAAAGCTCCTGCCCTGGGTATTTGAGAGCTAAGCCTGTCCTTGATAAGCTGTGTCTAGGCCACAGAAGCCACTTGATACCTGACAGCTTTTAGTTTTTTATTTAATTCTGGTTTGTGTCTCAAGACTTATGTTATTCTGAAAAGGAAAAAAAAATGTGCATATTTAGATTAATTTGGCTTCCCTAGTACCTTTTTTGCTTTCAAGACTCTTTTTCTTTTCCTTAATTGCTGGCTGAATGGAAGAGTAAAATGAAGCTGGCCTTGGTAATTAGCAAACATGCAATCAAGCATAGTTGGAAGCTGTTTAAAAAATGATTCTTCACTCTGGAAGGGTTGGTGGGATTTATTATGAAACAGACAATTAACTGTCTTAAAAAAACTACTGAACTCAGCTGTTCTGCTTGATGGACTTTAGTAATTTTTAATGTAATTGGGTTCTGTAGTGGTAGAAAGGGCATATAAACTCAGGCTAAATTCGTGCCACTTGCAGAAAAGATGCCCACACCCTTCGTGTTGGGTGTGAATAAATATAGAGTTTCCATGAAGAAAAGACTATTGCACAGTCAAATCATAATCATAACATTTATAAATCATAACATTTTAGAACAGTTATTCTTTTTTAAAAAAAACATGGGTATTACAGCTCTCTAATTGGCACTCCCAAGAAAAGACTAAATGAGCTACAAGCATCTTGGTTCCAAGCCTGTGCTTTTTCATAAATGCTTAGGGAACGATGTACAATTACATCTAGATTTATTAGTGTGTTTTTTCTTTCAGAAATTTGAACAAGAGAAATACACTCTTCAGAGAGAAATTGAACTCAAGAATCGAATGTTGGAAAGCTTGAATTTTGAGTGTGATTCCCTTAAGCAACAGCAAAATGTGCAACTGGATAAACAGAAAGAACAGCTTGACAGAGCCTATGGACAAGAAATCAGTGACCTTAAAAACAAGGTTTGGTAGCTAATATATAGCTAAAAGGTTGTTAATACCACTTGAGATACTGTATGCTTCACTCGTAACCACCAAAAGAATAGTTAAACTAACTGCCAAAATACTTAAAATGTGTAGTAGCTTATTTGGTTGGTTTTTAAAAAACATCTGTGTAGTTACTTATGAATTACATTAAATTTCAGTGCTTATTTTTAAAAGCTACTCTTGTGTTTCAAAGACATTTTCTGTAATTGGAACAGTCAGAAGTACTGTGCTTTTCAAGAATTTACCATGAAATGATACTACTTAGTTGTCAACTGTTTTTAAGTTGGAGAACCTGAAAGCAGAGCTGGATGAAACCCGACTCTCAGAGAAACAACTGAGACACAAAGTGGACCATCAGAAAGAAATAATTGCTGCCAAGTCAGAAGAACTGCACATGATGTCTGAGCGTGTACATGAGACCATGTCTTCAGAAATGCTCAACCTTCAGATAGAACTCACCGAGCTCCAGAGTGAGAAGGTGTGTGAGTAGCACTGAATCATTTGCAGTGTAGCCTAGCTGAAAATGCAATTCTGCCATTTTGCTCATTTCATTTTTAGGTGTGTTGTCTATAGTGCTGTGTTAGGATTGACTTTTACTCAGACAATGTGCACAGCAAAAAATAACAGCCTTAATAGCTAGGCTTTAATACCATGTCCTCTTCAAAATAGCACATTATATTACATTACTTGGGCCTGCTTGTCTTCCAGTTGTTTTAAATACTTTTTATTTCATACTTGTTTCTTGTTTGTTTAGGCCAGTGATGAAGAAAAGCTGAATGAGCTGCAGTGCAGTAAAGAACAGTTAGAGCTTGTGAACAGTAACTTACGGAACCAGCTGGAGCGGCTGCAGGGAGAAAAAGAAGAGAGGGAAAAAGAAGTTGTTTTTTACTGTAATGCATTAGAGGTATTCTCCTAATTTTCTTTGACCGTGGTAGATAATCCCCACATTGCACAAATTGTGTTGCCAGCTTTTTGGTGAAGTAGGAGTTCTGAGTAGTTGTGAGAGGGAGGGGAAAGAGAAGGATAGTGGTTGGTCATGTTTGGTGTTGCCTGGTGGTAAAAGCTTTCTATTGGCACTGTTTTGTGTTGAGTGGTGAAAGGAGAGCCTTTGCATGGCACTGTTCTGCTTCTTAGGGACCTTCTCACTGGTCACTGGAAGGATTCTCATTTTTATTTCAAGTTTCTATTGAATGCCTTGGAGAATCTTGTACTGGGGGAGTAGAGCATTTGTGATTGATTAGTGCAAGGAGAGTGATCTGAATACCATGAATCCAGTTGACAAACATCAAAGCTTACCCTTCCTTAAAAGCTTTTAGTTGTGCTCTTATCCTGAAGAACAAGTGAAATATTGTGTTTTAGTGAAACGAAATGAATTTGTCTCTTAGTTACTAGAACTGTCTGTACAGTTAAGTACTTCAGTACAGTATAATCTCTGCTAAAGTGTAGGAAATTAAAAAGAGTTAAAGCTGCCTGATTAAATTCATGTATGCAGTACATCAGATGCTTAAATGACCAGTACCCTCTTTGCTTTAATCTAGAAAGCTCAGGAGGCTAATCAGGAGCTTCGGGTTCAGCTGGATCACGCAGTGCAACAGTCTTTGGACCCTACAAGTAAAGGCAATTCTCTCTTTGCTGAGGTACAGCTATGCCACAGATGCCTGAGAATGTACTCAGGCCAGAAGAAGTACTTTCAGTTTTCTGTCTTATAATGTATTGAAAATATTAAAGTATCTTTACCTGATCTGGCCAGCATGTATCTCTAGTCCTCAAGTATGACTTCAGTGTTGATCTGACATGTGGAACACCATTTCATGCTTTCTCTGAAGATAAGGAGTTAGTAAACTTTAATGGAATCACTTTAAGTTACCTGACTATCCAGTCAAAAGTTGTGACTGAGGGTTCATGGTGGTTCTGTCTGTAGCTCTTGACTCTTTAAGTAGTTTTGTTCAGCTGATAAATTCTTCTTTAATGTAGTAGACAGTATGTGAAATATTAACAGATGCTGATAAAACCTGCCTTAAAAAATTCCTGAAAAATGTCTGGATGTTTGAGCTTTTGGGGGGGTTTTGGAATTAGCTTTTGAGTAGGAGTTCAGCTGCTGTTAAGTGCGTAAGGGAGCACTATGCTTCGTGGCAGCATGCAGGGGATGGGTGAAGTTGGGAAACAGTTCAGATTATTTTAAACTGTTCTGTTGCAAGTGGACAAAACTATTCTACAGCAACACTGAAGCATATGAAATGTTACTTTATTTTGATATCAAAAGAACAAAAGAAAAATCTGTTACATTTCACTGACTGGGCTTCTGTAGTTCTGTCTACTCACTTCTATCACAGGGGAATGACAGTAGCCTGTATTTTCAAGTTCTGATGCTGGAAAAGCACTATTTGCAGACTGAACACCAATTGCTAAGCAACATGTCCTTATCAAACTTGTCATCCAAGTGACAGCAAGTGTTGTAATTTCACGGTAATAATTGTTGACAATGTTCTGTAGGTGGAGGACCGTAGGGCAGAAATGGAACGACAGCTGATCAGTGTGAAAGTAAAATATCAGTCCCTACAAAAACAGCATGCATTCAGTAGAGAACAATTGCAAAGAATGAAGGTATGATGATTCCTGTAATACTCCAGGGTGTCCTTGGGTCTGATAAGGCACTGCTTGAATGCACAGGCCAGGGGATTTGTTATCTTTAAAATATGATACAGTAGTCTGGGGGGAGGGAAATGGGAGAAAAAACAAGTGAGATGATGTTGTGCTCTTTGACTCCTCTGGTACAACAGCGTCTACTTTACAGTGAAGGCACCATGTTTGCTTCCTTTGGCAGTAGTTGTTTAATGGATAAAAGTATTACACAACTCCTGTCAGTCAAACTAGCATTCAGTTTGTCTTGATAACTGTTTTTTCTTCTTTTGTCTAATTCTTGTACTTCATAAATCAAGTATTTGGGCATTAACTGTGGTTGTCAGGAATGAGCATAAAGAGAAGGACAGGCGTTTCCCCCATCACACTTTAGGTTTTTGGGTTTTTTTCACCTTTGTGTTGCTTTCTTGTCTTTGTCCATATTCTTTTTCTTGCTTTTCCCTGTTTTTACTGTAAGAATAAGTCATAACTTCCATCATACCTTATAGAGTAAACTCCTCTGATGTAGGATGGGAGCCTGTTGGTTAATATTGTTGAGGACTAGTTAGCAGAAGCTGATTTACAAGATATTGTAAAGGGGATGCTGCAGAGCTGCCAGCTGTTTTCATGTTGGTGTCATGACTTTTCCAAGACAAAAACGGATCCTTTCATTTTGATCAACTGCGTGGTCATGCAGTTTGAGGAGAGTGCTTAAACATCAAGGGTGATGATCATGAGTTGCACTGAAGGTTTGTGTTGCCTAGATTTTGTGGAGTAGGTTGAAAATAGTTCAAACAACAGTCTTAAAGGAGAACAAAAAACCCCTAGTGATACAGCAAAGATTTGAGTGAGGAAAGTTATTGGGTAGGATCAGTTCCTTTAGAAATTTTCTCCTTGTAATACTTGGTAAGTCAGTCATGCTGATTGAATGGTATAAGAAACACACCTAATACTAAAATACCAAAAATGGAGGCAAATTGGTATCCCTGTACTAGTAGTTAATGCTTTTATTTGGAATTTGTTTGTACTGGTTTGTATTCATAAAATTTTTTCTAGTATCAGTAGTGGAGGTAGGTAGTTTGTTAGGACAGCTGTTTTGCTTAAGCTGCTGTCTTAGATCCCTGCTAGCATCCTCTGTGTGTTGTGCTGCACTGGGATGCTGCCAGCCAAAGCTCAGCTTGTGCTCAGCTGATGTCCCCATTCACAGCTGCTTCCCACAGGAGAGGTAACTGCTGTTGCAGCTTTAGTTGAAGAATCTCTCTGTGTGGTATTTACTGGTAAATCCTTAGGATCTGACTCCTGTACACAGCATTCCTGGGAAAGCTTTACCTCCTCTAGTGTAGTTTTCCCAGTCCAGAGTGTCCTTTCCAGTTGAAGTTCCTGTTCTCGTCTATGTAGATCAGCTGCAATTTGCAATTCTGACAGCAGGAGGGCTTTTAAGTGAAAAGGGTAAAGGTTGGGTGTCTGTGCTTGGGAACTGTAAGGATAGTTTTAGTCAGCCAGTGAGGTGGAGTTTACAATTTTGCCTTCCTTCTATCCTGTAGAAGCTCTGAGGAGATGATTGAATCTTTCATTAGCTCTTACTTGTGCACAGAATCATCAATACCCTTTACCTGACATGGGAGATTCTACAGGGTAAATGCTCTTCTTGCTTTCTGCCCAGTCTGTAGTCTATATTTTTCACTTGATCCTTTCTTTCCCTGTGATTTCTCCCAGTGTCCCAGTGCTACCTTATCCATACTGACTAGACTGATAAAAGTGCCTCAGTTTTCACTAACACTTTGTGAAGTCTTTCATTTATTGTATTTCCTGTTGTTTCAATGTCTAATGTATCACCTGTAACTGAATGTATTAAGACCCTTGTACTTCAATATTATTGTGTTAACACCAACACAAATATTGCTCTAAATGTAAGATTTTTATAACTTCTCCTTTGTAATAACAGAGGGTGTTCTTTTGCTTGAAAGGGTGTATTCCATTGGAGAAGCAGAAAAAGCTAAAATTCTTGGGTCAGTATTGTAGAAGGCAAACATGGTGGTTTTTTTTATTTTCTGTTGTACCTGAAAATCAGAACTGAAAAAAAATGGGGGGTTAAACTTATGGCTTTTCTTAAGTGAGTTCTCAAGATGCATTTTAGCTCTGACAGCTAAGTCTGGACTGGGACTGGGTTCTGGCTGACTTGGTGTTGATGGTGTGAATGTGGAATGTTGTGTGTGTCCTTGGCAGTGTATTTGTGTTCCTTAACCAGTACAGAGATGAGTGGGACACCTCAGGACTGCACTGTTCAGTGAGATTTCAGCTGTCCTCATGCCTTGGAGTGTCTGTGGTGATAATTGCTAAGATGATGTGGTGAAGACTGAGTTTAAGCATCCAGTGCACTTCTGTATTCAGGTTTAGCATTACAAGGCTTGAGTACCCAAGCAGTTTTGTGTAAAAGGCTGGGATTTTAATCACTAATCCCAGTACTTGTTGTAAATAGTTTTTTCCTTTTTTCCAGCTGCAGATGGCTACACTGCTGCAGCTGAAAGGCTCCCAGGCAGAATTTGATCAACTGGAACGCTTACAGTCGATGTTAGAGCAAAAGAATGGTGAAATAGAAAATCTTCTTATGAAAGTGAGGCAGCTAGAAAAATTTAAGGTATGTGCTTTTTAATTCAGTAGAAAATTGTAATTGGAAGCTAAAACATGAGAACAAGAAGAATTATGAAAACTACCTGAAGTCCATGCTCGTTTGAAAAGGGATCCCAAAGCTGACTCATGTCTTTATTTGACCCAAGTTGTATTTTACAGCTGGAGAGCATCAGACTCCTCAAGTGCAGAGAAGCAGAAAATTGTAAACCACCCAACACCTGGGTTGAAGAAACAATTTTTTTGTGGGTCTGTGTGAAGCACCTTCATATCTTGTATAGTTACTTCTAGCATTTAAATTCAGTTACTTGGTCAAAGCTTGCTGAGCTGTGACATCCAATTTTTCTCTTGGAAGGTGTAGCCATTTGGCACTTTTACTGTGTGTACTTTAGCCTTTTTTACTGTCTCAGCTCTATTGAATTTCCTGGATATTTATTTTCTTGATATGTCTTAACTTTGCAGCTGAAGCATGCTCTTCTCTAGCAAAATGAATTGCTTAATCATCCTTGTAAAGCAGTTTTTTCAGTCCTCTTATGCACATTGAAAACGTCAATATTTGAAAAGTGAGAAACACTTGAGGACTCCTCTATATACCAGTGTAATGCTACTGATGTTTGTGTGTTTCCAGAGTGAAAAACTGTAGCCTTCCTTAATTCTTGCATGTTTCTGGACTCGTTTGGCCCTTTCTTATCACAGCTTTGGAATGTAAACGGAAGTGTTTAGCTTGTGCTGTAGTATTTTGCTGTCCAGGATAGCCTCCTGTGTTCTGTGTTTAACCCAAGTGGTGTGAAGCCAGGGTTAACCCATTTTAGCAATAATTGTGGAAGCCTGATTGTTTTACCAATTTTGTCATGTTTAAGCTTGATCTGTCTCTAGGCCATAAATAAGTAGTGCTGGGAAACTGAATGGTTGATTCCAATAACCACCAAAAGTATCTGTAGTCAGTGACTGCCAGAGGCCTGTGAGGTCTCCGGGACAGGATTAAATCTGAGTTCTGCCTGTTCAGAAAAAAATCACCGAACAAAAACCCCAGTGTCCCATGTTGCTGCATTTATAACATCTTTACTACCAACCAGCTTCCTCATCTGAAATACATAATTGACTTTGAGATTTTGACTGTTGATTAGCGTGGCTTGTATTCCTCTGGGGTCCAGCTGCTGAAGCCTAGAAATAATACTGAAAAAAATTCCCTATGGGTTAACTAAATACCCTATATTTTAAGAAAAAGCAAGAAAGCTGTTCTGCAGTGCTACTTGCAAACCTTTTGGAGCTGAGATAGCTTACTTTTGTACTTTTTTCAGTGAGTGAGAGAGAGCTGTCAGTGCTATTTGACATTTGTAACAAATGAGAAAGTATTCAGTGCCGCTGAGTTTTATCTTGTGTTTAAATCCCTCTGTGATGAGGCTTCTCCATCAAAATGCATGGAAAATGTCTCCTAAGAACTAAGCTAATGTGCTTCTGAAAGGTCATTGCTTCACAACCTGACACTTTTTCTTTATCAGAGTTTGTATGAGAATCTGGAGGAGTCCAGACCTGCTAATGGTGCAAAAGGAAGCGATTCTGAAAATGGTTACTATGCAGATTTGCTGCAAATTAAACTTGACAACTCAAAGTAAGTACTTAGAGCCTGAGGCCTAGGAGTTGGTTGTAGCAGGGTTATCTTCTAGGTACTTGTTTTCATCCTCCCTTTTTTGTTACTGTTTGGATGCACCGACTGCATGTGCAGATGTGTTATGTTTTGTTGCATTTTCTAATGCTGTGGAACCAACTTCATTGACTTCATTATAGGACTGAGAGGGTTTTGTTTTTTGGGTTTTTTTTTTTTGTAGTTTCATTTCTGTTTTAAAAGATAGCAGCAGAAATATTGTTTATGGTTATTGCATTCTTCCAGAAATCTTGTTAATACTCCTAGATACAGGGCAGTTGAGACCTTGAATCAATTTAAAATTAATCTCTAAGGAAACTGTATGAAGATTCTTAATCTTTAGCTTGTACATGTTCATTTCTCTTACAAAAAGAGTGAGACAATACTTGAAATGTTTTATAGGACAAAAAGCTTGATTTTTCCTACTAATGTATAAATAAAATTTGAGGTGAAATTGAGTGCTTAGTTGTCTTTACTCCTATTGCTTTACTAAAAGAAAAAACCCCAAAACAATCCAAGTCTGACTGATTTTTATAATTTTCCTCCCATCCCAGCAAGGAAACTGAAACACTGAAAAATGAACTATCCCTGCAGAGAATGAAAGCTCTATATGAGAGCCAAAGGGTCCTGGAGTTTGAAAGGAAGCTCTTCACAAATGAGAGGCATTTGCAAGCTTGTCAGAGTGAGAATATGAACTTGCGGGTTATGCTGGATGAGCTAAAAATGAAATATGAACCTGAAGGTAAATACCTCTTTTCTACCTGGGAAAATATAAATTTCTGCTTTTCTCAGCCTTTAGAAATGGACTGACATTAAACAGGAAGACACTGGTTTAGTTCCAGAATTTAATGCTTAAATAGCTGCCCTTCTGAAGTAACCTAGTCCAAAACCTCCTGAGCTGAAGTAGAAAAAGCTCTACCTTGCTCCAGGCCCCACCTGAATATATGAACACTGGCTTGAAAAGACTAAAGGAAGCAGTTTTTACAGCTCAAACTGAGTGTGTTCAGAGGCTTTATAGAGCATAGGTAGATAACCCTACTCAAGTGGGTGGGAACAAATCTCAGGTGTTTCCCATAAAAGCAGCAGTGTCTTTGGGGTGTTTAGAAGCCTTGGCTCTCTGAGTGTGGGCAGCTGATAGGAGCTTTGTAATAAGGTGCAAAGCATTTAGAGGAAAACTGTTTAGTAGCTCAAGTTAATATTGATTAAGGTTTGACTGCAGAGGCCTACCTGGCAAACAGCTGATACCGAGTGTGTGCAAAGCAAGGGAGCTGTAGGCTGTGGAGGAAGATGATTGTGTTTAAACTGAGAGAGAGAGCAGGTTTTAGGTGAGTTATTGGGCCAAAACTTCCCTGTGAGGGTGGTGAGGGCCTGGCACAGGTTGCCCAGGGAAGCTGTGGCTGCTCCATCCCTGTCCAAGGCCAGGCTGGATGGGGCTTGGAGCAGCTTGGGACAGTGGAAGGTGTCCCTGCCCATGGCAGGGGGTGAGAACAAGATGTGCTTTAGGTCCCTTCCAACCCAAGCCATTCTGGGATTCCATAAATGGGGAACCAGACAGGTAAGTTGTTTTTTTCCACACCCAAAGGATTTAACTTTAAAATGTCATTTGTGGAAGCTTACCTCAGCAGCCTGCAGTTCAGGGCATTTAATTTAAAGTCTTGGTGAAAAGACAGAATGGATGAGGAGAAAGATGTTGTCTCTTTTTCAAGGTAACTTCTGTTGGGATTATTAGATTATACGAAGAGATGTTCTTTAAGGGATATAAATTGTCCATTAAGAATTATTCCAAGCTCTTTGGTCATGTGAAGTGTTCTTACTTTTATTATGAACGTACTGGGGGACGAGTCATCTCCAGCTCCTCTTTTGTACAAAAAGCATATTCTCTTTTTTCCTTAGAACTACTTAAAGGTCCTAAAATTAAAAAGAAGAGGGAAAAAATTCCAGTGAACTCTACTTGTGAATACTTTGACAGCAAAAATACTCCAGTAAAAGAAGCTGATCTCGCTCAATTGCCAAGTAAGGAAGGGAAAAAGGTGACTACTGAGAACTTGGAGCAAAGTGATGCTTCTCCAAAAAAGCAGGCTTTCCAAGCATCCCCACTAAATACAGCTCTCCAGGCAATACGGAACATTATTGAACCTGAAAGAGAAAAAAAAAGAGTTAAAATTCAAGATGAGAATCACGTTGCCTTTACTTCAAGTAGCAGAAGTGGAAACAATTCCTTGGCTTCAGCTGCCCCCAGGTCAGTGTCAGCTTCTGTCTCTGCTCAAGGCAATCAGCACAGACCTGCATCTCTTTTCTTTCGCTGCATGAACTGTGCTCTCCACCTCTTTATCTATTTCCTCAGTGTTGCATGCAGTGTCATTCCTCAGCTCCGGCTGCCCACGCTGAACCTCTCACTACCTTTTAGAAGGACTAAAATGCTGACTAATAAAAAAGACTCTTGAAACAGTCTCTGAAATAACTTTCCCATTGCTTGAAGACATTTGAGGTGTGCAGGTAGCATGACAGCTCATTTGGTTTGCTCCAGCATCAGAAACTTTGTGTTCTTGGTCCCTTCAAAACTGCCACACACCTGTGTTACAGCTCAAGGTAATAAAGGCAGCTGGAATCATGCTCCAGTTCTATACCTAATTCCAGACCCCAGCAACTTCCAGATTTAGCTGAAAGTCTAAAAATTATTTAAGTAACTCCTAATCTGAATTGTGTTAACTTTCATTGTACAAGATAATGGAGAATTAATTAGCTATCTGTGCTGTCAGGCAAACGAAATGCATGATCTGGATGCACGATAGGTGGAAACATGACTGCTTAATTAAGATGAAATTTTTCCACTGAGCTGAGAGTTGAAGTTACGTTTTGCTGCTAGATGGTAAAGTAACTGAGTACAGTCATTATCTCCAGCTTTTTTTATCCTGCTAAAAAGAATGCTGACTTTAATTTTCTACTTTTTCAACTAATGCTTTTTGTATTGTGTTCATAATCTTTGTAAACACGTGTTTGAGTGTTTGGGGGTAGAAAAAAGTCTAGGCTAGTCGAGATGTTTTGAGCTTGCTACTTGCTAATATCTGCTAGAGGAAGTAGCCAAAGTTAATGGCATTCAGGCGTAATTGAGTTGATGCTGTGACTCTTAGATCAGTTACTCAAGGTTGCATGGACGTAATTAACAGACTTAAAGTAGCCAAACAGTTCAGTCTTCTTAAACTGTGGAGAGAATATGGCAGAAACAGCAGTTTTAGCAGCTGTGTTAAAATGTGCAGGGCCTGCTGGTGAGGAGGGAGGATCAGGAAGGTCAGATGTGCGTGAAACTGGAGAGGAAAGATTGGGATCATTTAGTGATGGTGTTGTGTTTTGGCAATGTCCTCTACACATAAAGGAACAGGCAGAATGGAACCTGTTATGAAAAGTTTAACTTACTTCCTCCTATTGCTTTTGGAAAAGAAGATACAATGTCTGCTAACAGAAAGCCGTTGGAAATGGTTTATGTGAACTGAAGGGGGAAACTTACTGCAGAGGGGGTGAGGAGTGGAAATTATTTATGGAGCTGGTGCTGGAAAGCAGAGAGAGTAGAAAAAGTGGAAGAGGAACATGAAACTGCAGTTCAGAGGGAGGTTTCTAATCTTGTACCCATTGCTGTTGGTCCAAATAAGGAACAAAACATGAAAAATACTTGGAAAATAAAAACCACCAACACAATTAAGTTGCCACAAAACTCCATATAAGCTGTTAAGCTTTGTTCAGTGATGATATGAGCCTGTAAAAGGCAAATCCAGGCAGAAAGTTCTGTTTGTTTCTGATTGTGTAATGAGCTACTCAAACCCCAAGTCCTGATGTTAAGGTAACATTGAGGATTTACTTACCCCTGATCTGCTATGATGTGTTATGAAATAGGAAGTCACATTAAAGTCTGAGTATTTGAGAAGTTGGATTTCTAAACAGTGAAAGAATCTCTGGACTGTTCTGTGATCAATGTGGCTGAACTCCAGGCACAAAAAAATACTGGCAAATTGACCAGGGGTGGGGACCTGAAAATGGAGAATTGGTGGGAGGAAAAAAGTAATGGTGGATAATTGTCAGTGTTTCACCTTGTGTTGGCTAAAATGTGGTGCTCCAGCTGAAAAGGCTCTTGTGGTCCCTGGGGGTTGGTTTTGAGCCTGGAATAGTTTTTGTGTCGTAATTAATGGAGCTCTGACGTTGGCCCATGAATTGTGGGAGGAAAAAGCTGCTGTAGATGTGAAAGAGCTGCAAACTTCATTTCTAGAAAGTGGTGTTTGGAATCTGTCATCTCAGCCCAGGAGTCGATGAGGAAGTGGTCAGAGGTGATCTGTGTGTGCTTGTGGAGGTGACAAACTCCGTTGCTGAGGTGATTTAACCAGGTACAGCTGGATGATCTCAGCCAGCACCTGTGTGTGCAGGGCACCTCTGTGTCCTTACAGAGCTCTACAGCCAGCACTGGAGCAGCTCATTAGGTGCTGGTACTGATTAGGTTATGATATGAGAGTGTTGGGACTACAGATTTAAATATTCAAGTGATGATTATTAATTGTCAATGGCTACTGAAATTCTGGCAATGCAAAGATTATGTGCAGTGATCTCTTTTGTTTGGCCGACTAACTGGTCAGTAAAAAGATACCTTTCTCTATTGAAATGCTTTTCTTCCCTTCTGAAACTGAAATAGCAAATTCTAGCCCTTGCTGCACAATTTGTTTTGCATTTAGATTTGTGGTTGCTTTGCTTGAGATTGATTAAAGAGCTTGGGTGCCTAAGAGCTTATTTGCTCCCTTAAATTATTTAGTTGGATTACGTGTACCAAATCTACTTCACTTGGGCTTTGTCCAATTGCCTGTGGCCATTTGGCTCAGCAGAAGATCTAACTAATAATACTTTTCAGGGTTTTAGGCATGGCCCTCAGCCTAAAGTACAGCTCCACCCGATGAGACAAGTTCATCTTCCTTAAACAGGTAGAAGGAGCCCCAATTATATCTCAGTTTTGGAGTCTATGCAGTCAAAGCTTGATAGAATCATGTCATATTTTCACAAGCATTTGCTTAAAATGGAAGTGTTTAACCATTGTCTGTTCTTCCTGATGCATTTCCTGTGCTGACACCTGATGAACCAGCACAGTGCTCTAAGGTGTGCTCTCTGAGAGCTGTGGGGCTGAGCCTCAGGCTCCTGCCAGCTGCACAGCAGCTGCTCCTCCCTCTCTTCCATAGGACAAAGGAGAGCACTGCATGGAAAAAGCTTGTGGGTACAGGTGACAGAGGTCAGTTGGTCATGGGCAAACCAGACTTGGGGAGCATTAACTCCTTGCCAGTTAAAGACAGTGGGGCAGTGAAGAAGAAAGAAAGGAAACTGCACCAACCCTTCTTCCCAGGCTCAGCCTCCTTCCCTCAGTCCTGGCTTCTACATCCTCACCAAGAGGCACGGGGTGAATTTGGTTGCCAGAGTTGTTACACTATGTGCTAACAGAATTATTTAGTAGTGTAAAAGGGGCAATATTTTGTATAAATCCAGTTGTGCTGCTTTGGAACATAATTTAAGTGAATGTGGTTTTTATTTGGTCTTTTGGTTTGTTTGAGTTCTTTCCACATGTTTATAGGGAGTCTTTGTTTTTATTGGCAGTTTTGGCCACGAGAGAAGTGTTTCTGGTGGCCTTGGACAGAGGTTGTTCAAGGCAGAAAAGCAGGAGGGACAAAGGAGGGGAGTCTGCCGTAGGAGCAGGTTCATGGACAGAAGCTCTCCGTCCATAACTGCAGCTGCTGGGGAGTGCAAACCACATGATGGCTGCTGAGAACACACTTTTTTCTTCCCTGAATAATTCCTTCATGCTGTAACCACATGGGAAAGGTGACCATGGGCAGAAGGTGCTCGGCCATCAGAGTCACAGGTGTGGATTTAATGCAAAGCACAGGGTGGAGCAAACCCTGATCTAGAGGATGTGCACAGCAGAGCCTGTTTTTCTTTAGCCTGTTGAGGTGGTGCCTATAGGGAATAACATGCACATAGCCTGCAGTGCACAATAGTTTGATAGCAGTTTGAAGCTGTAGCTAAATGGCCCCAAATCTTTTTGTTACAGCTCCTTTCATGGTCCTCATATTTAGCTGCACCTCTCTGTATTGCAAATAAGTCTCTAACAACTGAGCAGCAGCTATTTGTGTTTGGAAGAACATCACTGAAAGCAGCTGTCCATGATGTGGGTTGCTCACTGAGGGCTCCTGAGACCACTAAAAATCCACAGGGTCACCAGAGAATTGCTTTAATGCATGTGCTGATAAACGAGTGTAGAGTTTGTGTTGCTGTATAAAGTGATGTTTAATTTGGAACTTCATTTTCCATAATTTCTTTCTTTGTGAAAATAATCATGTGCAACAGTCCATGGGCTGTGGGTGATTTGGCTGGGTTAAACATCACCATTCATCAATTGTTCTAATGGCATGTTTGAATGTTCATTAAGTTAAAAACAAGATTTAGGCATATGAGCACAATCTGATGTTTTGATTTCAGAATTACCTTTTTAACAATGATGAGACATTTTTATCCACATTTACATTCATAGCAGAATTAAAACCTGTCAGTGGACAAATGATGTAATTTAGAGCCTGAAAATAAATCTTCCCCTAACTTAAGATATTCAAGCACTAAGCTGAAGGCAACAGTAGCGTAGAACTAGGTTGAAATGAGCATATTGTTTTAAGTGTAGTCTTTTTTGGGGGTGTAGAAATAAGAAGCTTGATTTCATCCTATTTGTATGATGTTGCTCAGACTTGGAGTTGTGCTTTTGGGGACTGGATGTCCTTTCTGTGTGTGACACAGTCACTGGTGTTTTTGAAGGCTGATCTCAGCCACCTAATGTATTCAGTAGCCTTTCCTACCAAACATTTCAGCAGGTGAGGTGTGTGAGGGAGGCTTTAAGTGATGAAATGTAATTAGGACTGATAGAAAAATGCTTTGGTTTAGTCTCATTTTCTTCTTAAACCCTGCTTGCTCTGTCTCTGTATATGGATGGTCTTGTATGCCAGCTGGCTTGTTGATTTTGCCTAAAATTCTTATTTTAGTCCTGGTTTGTATTAACTAAATATGTATTTAGAATGGTTGCTTTGCCTGTAGGTTAACAGCTGAATCCAGATTTGAAACTACAGAAGAAGATAAGAGAGAAAATAAAATCTCAACAGAGAAGAAAACACAGAAGAAAAAACATTCAACATTGTATGTATCTTCCAAGGCAAGTCCTGAAACACAATGTGCTCAGCAGTAACACACTTCTGCAAGGAACCTGGACAGTTTGGAGTCCTGCTTCAGCAGGAGCTGCTGGCTGAACTTCTGTCCCACATCAGTGTACAGGCTGCTAACTTCAATATTGATCTGCCTGGTGTTTTGAAGGGTATGATTGCCTGGCAGAGCTGCACTTTTGATGACTTCCCAGAGGGCACCTGTTGTGTTCCCTGGCACTTGACCTGAGGTGTGGCCTGTTCTTGACTCTTGGCAAAGTCTCTAAACACATTAATTGCTCTTTTTTTGAAGCACGGGGCTGTTGTGGAGGAGAAGTTGTGGCTGACAGGGGTTTTATTGTATGGTGAGACAGACTAGACGGGGTTGGTGGAGAACTCAACTAAGTGATGTGCTCCTAAATTTCTTCCAGTTCCCAGATTCAGAACTCTTAATATTTTTCCTCCTAATGTGTAACTTTTCAACTTTCAGGCTGACCTAATTGCAAAAGTGCATGTGAATAAATCTGTGTGTTTCATGGGTCAGTATTTGAAATTACGGATTCTTGTGTTTGTACTATTAATTAAAATAAAGATTTCTTTCTTTCTTTATAAAATGAAGCCTGTATTGTATTTGAGAAGAAACATGACCATTTTGTAAATGGTGATACCTTTTGTAGAACTTTTTGTTAAAATAAAAAGTACCTCAATAAATGATGAAGTGTAATACAGGTGCTGTGTCCTGTTTCTAGGAGACAATTCTTCAACTTTCTGAAGTTCATGCAGAATAATTCTGAGGAAAGCTTTTAAGCTAGTTCCAATAATTTTTGGAGCATTGGTATGGAAGTTGGATTACTTCATATGAGTCACAATACTACAGTTTAAGCTCCCTCTGGTGAATGGATTAGCCAGTTTCTAAGTAAGACTCAGTAGTTAAAGTGAAAGTTCTTAAAGACTTCTTTTAAATCCATCATGGAAAAAGAAATACATTGGGGAGCAATCTTGCAACCCACAGGTTTGTTTACAGTTCTGACACATCTGATGTGATGCCCGGGATTTTGTTAGCTCTGACTGTGCTTGTGGGTGGCTTTAGCTCATCAGTTACTTACCTCAACAAAAACTGAGTGCTGGTCCCAGCAGAAGTGGCTGAAGAGGTGGGAAAGTCACCTTAAATGACCACATCTCCCTCTCCAGGGCAGCTCCCTCTCGTTATCCGACCATTTCCACACAGTTGGGTTTAGGCACAGCCTGGTGGCTGCTTCTCCCACAGAACAAAATAATCAGAAATCTGTGTGTCATAGCATCAAATTGTCCCTTCATTGATGTCAGAAATTTGCTGTGTAGCTGAATTTTTCAGTCAGTTATTAATGAAGTTCCACAAACTGAGAATATCTCATTAACTTTCACTAAGGTATTACTTAATACTGACAGCAAATGTATAGCCGTGAAGTAGTTCTTGCTCTTCTTGACTTTGACATGTGAATTTCAATGATGTTATGTTGAAGAAATCTTGTTTTGCATGCTACAAATGTTAGAAAAAATCCTTTTTTATGCAAATGATGAAAGTTACATTTGTTTTCTGTCACTACTCTGAGACCCAAATAGCATAAAATACCTGAGGTACTTGATTGTTCTACTTAGAGGAAAACCTTTGGTAAGTTGGCATTGGAGGATGTACTTTAAATGGCAGTACTGACCTGTAGATTGTCTGCTAAGACAGTTAATTTTATGTTATGTTAATTGTGTGTTGATTTATGTTATAGTTAACTATATGTTGAGCTACTGGGCATACGGCATTTCTAAACTATGTTTCTAGATTGAAATAACTTGTTAATTTATGCCACAAACATAACTGGGAGTTCATTTCAACAAATGAATGAAACTGCTTAGGGTTGTCTAATTACCCCCAGTCTCTGCTGTACAGTCTCTGCTGCTGGAGTTCACTTGGAGTGTGCAACCTTTACCATCTTATGCAAT
Source organism: Machaerirhynchus nigripectus (assembly GCA_013397975.1). Classification (NCBI taxonomy): domain Eukaryota; kingdom Metazoa; phylum Chordata; class Aves; order Passeriformes; family Dicruridae; genus Machaerirhynchus; species Machaerirhynchus nigripectus. Next base: position 419,369 of record VZRQ01000110.1, on the reverse strand, counting down.
CTATTTGTGTTTACACATCCTCCTGCAGGAGTGCAGGTGGGGGAATGTGTCTGGGTTTCTGGCTTTGGGTTTGCCATAACACAGGTGAGGCTCTGTGGGTGAGAGTCCTTGCTGTATTTGCTTGCTTAGTTCTGTGGTGTCTCATCAGTTGCTTTTCTGCAACTGTGCTCACAGATCTTGGCATAGAATAGAATTTAGAGGCAGTTAAATGCAACTCCTGTCTTCTGCTCAAATTCTCTTTATAATGGAAATTAGCATAGCTAAAAATGGATGATTAGCTACTCAGCATCTTACAAGGTCGTGTTTTCTGGAACTGGTAGCAATTTTGAAGGAAGCAAGAGTTGTCTCCCTTCTGCCTGTCCCCAGCCCCCAAAGGGTAAGTTTTCTGTGTGAGATTCCTGCATAGAGAGTTTCATCTTTTAGGGAAGACAGGAATTTTCTATTTTCCTTAAAAGACCCTCTGTCTTGAAAAAGACTTAAGGAAGAAATGGTAAGGTGTGTGAGGGTGATGAACCTGTCCACTGTTTTCTGTGGAATATCAATGTGGAAGTGATTGCATAAATAAACCAACCTGGAATAAAAACCTCCACACATAAAGTGTAACTATTAGCCACCTTAATTCTTTAGACCTGTGTTGGGGTTTGTTCTCTGCTGTAAAAACAGGATTTTAGGGTTTCTGCGTGTGCTTTGCTCTGAGTGCACTTTCCTCTTGCAGCTAAGCAGGGATTTTGTTCCCCAATCCATTCATTAGGAGTTACAGGCAGGAATTTACAGTCAGACAAGGTGGGAGCTGAGTGAGATGAAGTGGCAGTGGGTGCCAGTAGCTGAGGCATTGCAAAAGCATCATCGTGAAAGTCTGCCAGGAGGAAGTTCCAGCAGCTGAGCAATGCTGAGAGCTGCTGTGGGGAAGGGGATGGCAGCAGGAAACAGCAATTCCTGGGGGAGTTCTGGCCTGCGGGTCGGCATTTGGGGTGAGTCCGGAGGGTACAGGAGGGGACGTGAGCTCTGGCCAGAGCCCAGTCCCTGCGTGTGTGCTGTGCTCTGCAGAATCACATCAGGGCATCAGAAAAGTATTCCAAATTGGATCCCAGTCCGCAGGTGAAACTTCTGTATTTTACATCATTTACTTTCAAAAAACAGTAGTATTAGCTAGGTGCAGGAGTGGAGAAGCAGGGCTGTAAATGAGTGCTAGAAAGGAACAGTTTTCCACGGGGCTGTTGTTTTACAGGGAAACACAATAAGGAAGAGCAAGGTAGAGCAAGAAAATAAAAGCAGGGCAACCTGTAGGCCCAGTAGTGAATGGGAAGGGGGGATTTGCTGCAACAGGGATTGGGAGGAATGAGGAAGATAATCACCACTGGTTAGGAAGTTACTACTCATATTAAACTAAAAGATGAAATTGTTCAGCCTCAAGATCTGTTTTTGACAGAATAGCAATATAAAGTGCATTTTCCAGGGACAAAAAAGAGAGTAAGAACTTTTAGATTAAGGTGGTGTCTGTAAATGGAGATAATGGGAGTTGCTGGGAATTCAGCCCGCTTTAGTAAATATAACATGACTTTCAGTGTTAGTTTAGGGGGGAGTGATGAGCTAAATCTTTTTCTAAGCTAGTATGGTTAAGATTAGACCAATTCAAGCAAATCTGTGGTAAAGGTTAAAGTGATTTTTCTCCAGAAATATATACCAGAATTCCACATGCACAAAGAGAGGCTGGCAGTCTGTGCTCCACGTGATTGCTAGTTAAAACTGAGAAATAAAATGTTGTGCTATCAAAAACAGAGGAGATGGTTATCAAAAATCAGGAGATGGATGTAGAATGGCAGTGTTAAACAGTTTGGATAAACAGTGATTGCTAAACTGCAATGGAATGTCCAGAGGACAGGATTGTCAACTGTATTTTTTGTACTAAGCAGATCAAACAAAGAGTAAGTCTTGCAGGTATTTTGTTTGGGGTTTTTTAACTCTAAACTGTAAGTAAAGCACAGACTTTGTGCTTTAAGGTGACATACTGCCTTCAATTCAGTATATTGTCCTTAATCCACGTTCCAAACAGCTTGGCTTGGTCTTTGCACATCCAAGATGTCCTCACCCAAATTAGCTCACACAGCAGCCTGTAAATACACACAGCACAGGCTGTAAATATACCAAAAATTGCTTTTGGCAGTTTTGTATTGACAGTAAGTCTTTAAGAAAGTACTGCTCTGTTTAGAGGATAGAGAGAGTCTCCTACTTCTTCCTCCAAACATAAAATGACTGAAATTAGAAAGATTGGGTGTGTTTTGAAATGTGGCTTTGTCTTCACTCTCTTTCTCTGTGGAGGGGAGACATGGAAAGCACAAATCTGTGTTTAAGGACAGGTTAGAAGAGCAGAGTTTTTAAGATGTAGTGTCCTCTGAAGTCAAATCTTGCAAGCCTGGTGTTGGTCTGGTGTCCAGAACTGACCTAACCCATGGTCAGAGATGGTCACTGCAGCCAGGCTTTGCCCAGACCTGAAGTCCAGGGGTGGTGCCACACGGTCCTGGCATGGCTTTGGTCCTTTCTTGGTGCTGTTTACAGCTGGCATGGTGCAAGAGAAACAGCCGGTTTGGGATTCCCCTCCCCCATGACATACAGTATCTTGAGTTGAGAAAAGAGGAAGGAAGCTCCGAGAGGCAGCAAATCTCACAGAGCCCTCGCAGCTGCCTCCGCCTGCTGCTCGTCCGAGGGCTGGGGAACGTCGGGGACTCTTCCGGGGCCTGTGTGGGTCGCCCACCTCCAGCTCCGCATCCCGTGAACCTTGGGCTCCTTGGGGTGGGCGTCCTCGGGAGCCTCACGGGTTCATGTGTGATGGCAAGATGGCACAAGACAGAGAAGAGCGGCGTGGGTAAGTAACTCGGGGAGCTGCCATTTGAGCGTTGTCTTTCTGTCTCCTGAGCAGGATGTGGGCAGGTGTTTTCTCTGGTGTGATGAGTTGATGCTGTCCACTTTTCCAGGGTGGCTTAATTGAAAGGATCAACTTTGTACAAAGTTTTGATCTTTCAAACAGAATGGCATGAAGTACATGAGAGTCAGCCCTCCTGCTCTCACAGTAATGCAGCTTCTCCCACCTTGGTGTGTTAGAGGCAGACTGAATAAAAGTGTGTTGTGTAATGTGCAGCAGCCAAAGTTATGGGGAACAAATGTAGGGGAAGGGCAATCCTACAGTTGCCACTGCAAGATTGTCACTTGTGGTCAGTGTTACAGAAAAAAATCTGTATTAGAGTTGGTAAGTCATACTTTCTGGAAGGAAAGTAATCTTAAAATGAATGATGTTAACTCGTATGAAGGATTGAATTGCTGTTTAAAAAAAGCCTTAAATGTAGGAATCAAAGCTAAAGCAGTTGAAAGATGCATGCTAGTACTTAGTTATTAACCTTCTAAATACTTCTAAATACTAAATAAAAGAAATTTTTTATTTTAAGTAGGCCATAGTGGCTTGTGATATGCATTAAAAACCCAACTGGCTTCATGAAACAAAATGTAATACCAAGAAATTATTAAGAAGAAAATAATCTCTTGTTCAACGTCCATGTGCAGCAGTAGCAGAATTGCAAAATGGAAGTAGCCTGTTCTGGTGGCAGTTTACATTACAAAATAAAAGGTGTAAATATTTTCTGTTTCAATTTTACGAACAGTAGAAAGCACCTAATTTTTGCACTTGTAGTAGTCTCTGTGGTACTTGAAAGGTTCAGCAAACCTCACGCAGTAAAAACCATCTTGGGAAATACGTTGCCTCAAAAACTTAGTGCCAATCCAGAGATGTTTGTTTTCATGTCCAAAACAATAGCATTTACTCTGGAGTAGGTCACTGGGAAGAACTGACACTGCAGAGCTGCTGGTATTTCCATTCCCCTCTGCTTGCTGCCCTGCTGCTCTCACCTGTGAGCACAGAGTGAGTTTGGTGGAAAAGAGAATCTGGGCACATTGTGTCCTGCAGGGTGGTGATGGTGCTACCACTTACTGGCCCCGAGTCAGTCCATTTCCTGGGTTAAAGAAGGGTTTTCTGTTAAACACATTAAAGGCTCTTTATATTTGTAAAAATCACAGTTGTAGCCGTGTCTGTGCTTTAGTCTGTCACAAAGCAAAATAAGTAACAATCAAATGGACTTTCCAACAGTATTTGAGTACTGGTTATGGAAGTGGTCATACATGTGACTTTATGGTAGGTTTTCTTCAGTAAGAACATTCAGTCTCTGTTTTTGCACAATTGCCTGGATTTAACAGATGAGTACAAATTCAACAACCTTTAGCTTATACCCAGAAGTTCCTTTTCTTAGCCAAACTGCTTGCTCACAGTTTGTCTTATTTCACCTTATCTTGGAAACCAAGTGTATTCTTTCATTATATACATGGGTGAGAAAAATGGGAGGCTATTGCACCCAGAATAATTAAATCAATCAAACTAAAGCAAACGAGCATGTATCACCATCACTGGTTGTCCTGTCCCATAAATTAAATAAATTTATGTTCTTAGAAGTTGGCAGAAAAATAGTGTAATTGCTAAATTTCAAGGAAATGAAACTCACGGAGTAGTGAGGCCTGGAAAAGGGGTATTGACAACTATGGTCACAAATGGAGAGGTTTTTGAATTTACAGTTGGTGTAAGCTTGCCTCCTGTGTCTGAGGGAAATGAGAAAAATGGGCAAACTGAGTCTACTGAGTCATAAATTCTGTGAAAGTTGATGAGCTTTTGGAGTAATACACACTGGAACCTTTTTGACCACATAGGGCTGTTTTGTCTTCTGTGTTTTTGAAAATCTTTGGGTTTAAGTCTCTGATTACAAATCTCACATTGATTTTTCAAGCCTCTTGTTAGAAGTGTGCCTGATGCCTTCAGTTTCTGCTGATGAGCAGAGTTTCAGTTTGAGAACATTGGGCCCATCATGCTTTGGGTGAGCAGAGTACACTGCAGGGTAGATCTGGAAGTCCACACCATCCCTTGGTTGTGGTAAATTGCACCTGTTGTGCCCACTTTTGTGTTTTACTTAATTAAATGGAGTGATCCAGGTAGCAGATATTCAGCTTTGCACTTGGAAACTACAATCCTGTTCTTACACAGGAACTCTGTTCTTAGTCTGGCATCGTTTCCAGCAGAAATTTGTGTTATTCCTACGGGCAGGACAGGGCGGAATAGGCATGGCAGGCTGGTGGCTTTGGGGGGCAGTTTCCTGGTGGAAAATCTTTGCCATTTGCTCAGACCTTGAGCAAAGTTACAATCTGGTGAAATACTGTATCAGCGTTCTAAACTCAAGCATCGGATTTACTCCTGCTGAATCTGAAAATGAATGTTTGTCCTTTTGAAGCAAAATTATGGGGAGGAGTGGGTGACTTCTTTGACGGTGTAGGAAAGCACATGCTCAGCCTGAGTGCACAGGGCTGGGACTGGCTTGTCTGATTTCATCTGCTGAAGTCCTCCGAAATTTATCAACACCTCTGAAATCTGAGCAGACTGAGGCATGAGGCAGCAGAGCTTTGTTCAGGGCCAGTTTCCTCCATGGAATGCACCTTCTGAACCCACCAGACTGTTCCAGCTGCTTGGGAAATAGCAAAAGGCAAGCTGCAGTGGTATGAAGACAAAGTGGGAGAAATAATATTTTTATCCATGGTCCTCCACAAGAAGAAAAAATCACAGCTAAGTATCCTGTTCTTCATGAAGAGTTCTAAGAAAAATGGCTGTGCCACATTTTTATATGAGAAGGTAAAGAGTCAGACACAATATCTTGTACAAGTAGTTTGGTATGTTAGAGCTTCCTGGTTCTTGTAATCCATACTGGCTTTGTCGTGTCTAAGAAGGAAAATAAGTAGCTCAGGTCAGCTAAAACCTCCATCTGGCCCCAAGGGTAAGCAAGTGAGGAAATCTGTATTCAATTGTTTTCTGAGATAATGGCTCATTACCTGAGAACTGCAGAGTTACCCTTTGAGCATGATTTGCAGTAAATTTAATCAACTTCTAACGCCTCCCAGAGGTTTAGGACAAGTCTCTGACCTGTGATTTGTCCACTGGAACTGTGTCCATGTTGTGGTCATCAAGGCACGGTTGTTCTGTGAGATTTTAGGGGAGATCCTTAACATGGAACACTGTTTTTTTTTTAACATTTTTTTCAGGCTTCTTTCCAGAAGTCAAGAAATCCTGCTAGGACTGTGTAATATTTTCACCTCGGGTTTATCTGTCTCCTCGCTGAATAATTTCACCCTGTTCTCATGGAAAGAAAATGGTAACTGAACTCCAATTATTGATCATTTATGAGTACTTTACTACTCATAAAAGTGGAGCTGCATATTTTAAAAATAAAACGGGGTGCTTGCTGAGCCCATTAATTAGAAATTGTTTGAATATGCAAAACACATCATGAGTTATTGCACTGAAATCATACTAAATTGTCCTTCTGTTGTGGTGAAGTGAAATTAGGAACTGGTTCAGTAATACCTTAGAAATTTTTTTTTTTAATTCTGTATTAGAGTGGAAAAGTAGCCAAGGAAACTTGAAACATGGCTTGTTACAGAAAGGCAAATCTCAAAATGAAACAATGTAATGCTTGTATTTTTATAAAGGGTGGGACGGGGACTATTTGTGAAGGAAAACAAGCAGCAAGGACAGGCAAGATTATTAGGCTAATAAATGGCTTCAGTGTTGCAGGTTGTGGGATTTTCCTCGTTTACCATTCCTGTCTTGCAGTAGCTTACAGGCTAATTGTGTAAATAGCAAGAATATAGGGCTTTAACACTGAGGAAATGTAGCTTTTTGAGGAAGGGGTTCTGTTACCTGGGTTATTGTGACTCTTCTGGAGTGTTTTGTGTGTCAAAGTTCCCAAACAAGTTCCACAGTATGAGGGGTTTTTTTTTTCTGCTGGCCATTTTCTAAGCCGAGGAGGACCTGTAATTTAAATTAGGAAAGGTTAACTGTTTTCTGTCTCCACAGCCACCTATCTATTCAAGAGTGTACACACGTATTTATCTAGAGGGGGCAGTGTGCATGTCAGATCCAACAGCTCTGGCTGCAGTAGATGAGTAGGAGTTAAATGGAAACAGAGGGACTTTCTTCAGCCCTCCATTTTTCCTGCTGGGGTGGACACTGGTAGATGTCTGCACTCAAGCTCTGGGTGTCAGGGTGGCAGCAAAACCACCCAGAAGCTGCTGGGAGTCACTGTGTGTGCAGCACGTTCTGTTTGGCTGGGCAGGAAAGGATTCTCTGGGCCTCAGGGACATGATGGGGGTTGTTCCCACCTTCCTGAGGTACAATTCAAAGCCCGCCTGGGCTTGAATGGGGTTCAGTTTGGAAGGCTGGCTATGTCAGCAGCCTGACCTGGCATTTTCCATGTGCTCTCAGATCAATATCGTTGTTGTGGTGTGCTGGCCTTCAGCTCATCTCCTGAGGGAGCTGAGAATCTCAGGGGCTTTGCCCCGGGCTGTTTGTTTGTTTCCTGAGTCATGTGTGATGTGTGTGCTATAAAATTACCTCAGAGGTTATGGGGATCTCTAAAAAGACAGTTTTTATCCTTTGCTCATTCAGGGGAAAATTTTCCAGCTGTGTTCTCAGTGAACTGTAAAGTCCCTGTTTAGGAACACTGTCATAAAATTGGAGTTGCTGGATATTCTCTGTGCCATCCTGGGAGAATGTGGCAGCACCTGTGTGCGGACACACTGCTGCTGGGAGCACTCAGCCTGGGGCTGGGGAGGGCATCTGCCACCCAAATCTCCCCACTAATCTTATTGCCATGACTTCAGTCTCTCCTGAGGTCGGTAATTGCTGTTAGGATTTAGAGTGAATGCTGGGCTCTTCAAGCAGGTCACTTTCTGTGCCTCAAGGATACCGACTCATTTTGTGGTTATGGTGGGATACAGGATGCCAAGGAGAGGAGTAGAGAAATGTTCTTCAGAGTGATTGAAAGGGCTTTTCTTTCTACTCACTGGAGAGTTTATTTTTTAAAAAAACAACAACCATTTGTGAGTATCCCACCAAAAAACTTGAATCCCACACAGGGTTTTCATATACTATTTTTGAAGAGAAACATGAGTTAAATATGTTTGTGCACACACAACCCTGAGGATCTCAAAACAGGGTGGAGGAAAGGGAACACTCCATTTGGCTGGTGAACTCTGAGGCTACACTCACAAATACAGGAGGGTCCCGGCTTGTGAGGGAAATGACACCGCTTAGAGCTGACAGAAAACATAACTAGATATAGTAGCTGAATTTTTATTCACAGTTAATAATTGAAACAATAGCAGATGTGATGATTAAGCTGTCTGGTGCTGTAGATAAGACCTATGGATGTAGCTGATGGTGTTGGGTTATTTGTAACTTTTTTTTGCAAGGTAGTTTGGGAGGTGGTTTATCATGAAATGCATGGGTAGGTTTATAGCCTAAAACTTTGTACAGGGATTTTTTAAACTCATCCTACCAAATAATCCAGGTTCTACAGCAAAATCTCAATTGTTAAGTTTCCTCTTACTCATTTAGAAATAACCAAGATGATACAGCCACTTCCTTTGCCAGTTTGTGACTGCATTTTTCAATACATTCAGGGCTGTTAAATGAAGTTTTAAGAGAGCAAAACCGAAATGCAATGTAAATATATGAGTCAGTAATTTGCATCTGTATTTTCAGACAGCTACAGCTAAGTAGAGCAGCGCATATTTTGAAATCTAAAGTATTTGCTGGTCAACAGTAATCTTGATCTCCATGGACTTTTCAGGAAAACAGTGTAAGAGCATGGGAATGCCCACACATCCCAAACACTCCAGGGAAACCTTGAAATATCATGATAACTTTGCAGTGTTGTTTGCCATCCTCCATTTCTGGAAAAGAAACCAGTCAGAACAGAATTATGCATGTGCTATGCCACGTAAACTCAATTTTGTGTTGGGCTAAGGCAGTTCCAAAGAAGTGTTTTCAGGATTCTCTTGAACAAATGGCTGAATCTGGGCAGCAGAGGCTCACTTCAAACTTATACTTCTTTTACTCCTCCCCATGTTGAATGATTCAAGCCTTGCTCTCCCCACTCAGGAGGAGGAACTGCTGGGAACCTCTTCATGTCAACAAATGAATTTATTCTTGGTCCAGTAAACCTCTTCAATCTGAAATTCCTTCTAATTTCTGTTCCAGAAATATAACAAATATAATGATGGTGAAAGAAACATAATTCATGGAATACTTGTAGAGTGAAGAGGATTAATCTATTCAGCTCTACACTCCTACTTTAGGCATTTTCTTGGAAGGCAATTTATTTTGAGGCTTTGATATTCTAAGTAAAATAAGTAAAATGTTTAAATAAAATGTATCATTATACATGTTGGCCTAGAAAAGATGAATATCCTGCTTTAGAAAGCTGGAGAGGGGAGCAGAAGGAATGCAGGAAGATGCTGAAGGTAGACTCTGCTTTATAGATCAGCTTTCCCTCATCCAAGCTGCTCCAGGTTTGGTTGCTGTGTGTGGCTGGATGGGGACAGGAGCCAGGGTAGAGCTCTGCTGACCAACACATTTCCTGCACACCTCGGGTCACCTTTAGCAGCCTGTTCCCACCTGCACAGTTTAATTGGGGCTTCAGCTGTTCGTATTTTAATCAGTGTCCCTGTGTGACTGTCGCTTCAATAACCCCTTCTACTGTAATGCTGTTGTAGAAATTTGTAACCAAGCCCACGAAGAAAAAAAATTTACAGAGGCATGGTTACCATAGGAGCCCACATCCTGTAGCCCTGGAACATAACTGGTGAAGAGGCTGATTTTTCTTGAATTCTCTCTGAAACGTTGCTGTTTCTTAACCACAATATGTAGATAAGTTTCTGATTAGAACACTTTTAAAATCCACTGCTCCTCTGTTCTTTTCAGGGTCATACAGAGAATACCGAAAGTTATGAAACTTGGAACTGCTTCCATACGAAACAATTTCATGTTAAATTAAAGCATCTAAATTTCAGGAAGAAGTCAGTAAATTCAGTTTTCACAGGCATCTCTGTGCCCTTTCATACCAGTGTAACCATAAATTTCTGTAATTGTGTGCTTAAATCCTTTGGGCCAGTAGTCAAACCATTCCCCAGCACTATGGCTGTGTATTTATCAAGGACCTGCATTTAAGCAGTGCTCCTAAATCCTGTGCAGAGCAGTGCTGATCAGTAGCTGGTATCCCCGTGCTTGCTGAGTTTTCTGTGGGGTTGGTTTGTTCAGTTTTTGTTTTCAGCACTGGCCGTTTTCATCATCTTTCCGTTCTCACAAGAAAAGAGATTAATGGTGACCAATGGAACTTCTGGATAGAATTATAGTTCTGTTTGTCCAGCCTAGTGTATTTATCCCAGTATCCAAACATTAATAACTATGTCTGCTTTTTAGTTTAACTGTAGTGTGTGGCTGTATTGAAAACGAATGTTTTCGTCCTTTAATTTTCTAGCTATATACAATTTCAAAGGCACAGAGAGAAAACACCTATCTCTACAGATTGGTGATGTGGTCCATATCCTGGAGTCCTTTGAAGGTAAGTCCCATTTCCCATTTCTTTGTGAATAACATAATCCTTTTACCTCCCAGCAATTCCCTGTATTACATCAGTAGCTGTCTAATGCTCTTATTTTTAGTGGTGGTGGTGGTGGTGGTGGTCTATTTTGAGGAAGAACCTAATCTTTTCTGAAGAGCCAAAATTAGACATATTACAGTACATGTGGTTTTTTGGGAAGCCTTTACCAAATGAGGAAGTCATCAAGGTGAACGTAGAGTCCGTGCAGTTTGTGCCAGCTTGTGATGTACCTCATGGAATTTGCCTTAAACTTGATTTAAGATTTAAAGAAGTACACTTTTTGCCTCTAAACTAAATATTTGTTGCTAGGAGATACTCAGCACCCTCATCCTGTTGTATAAGGAGGAAACCCAGTTAAAGAAATGAGTGTCAGCATGATAGAAACAGTTTTGAAAGCCGTCCAACTCACTGAACACATTAAGCAGCAGAAGTTGAAGTCAAGCCATGCACGATGGACAGTCAATACCTTCACAATCCCAGTGATTCTCTGCAAGTCTGGCAGAGCTGCTGGGGTTTCCATCAGTATGTAGCAAGGAGAGTGGAGTTAGTAATGGTAACTCAGCAGCTGGGTATCTGCAAATGTCACTGTGAGAGTGATTTCTTTTCAATTTGCAGTGAGGCTCTTGACCAGGTCTAGAATTTTTTTTTAAATTACAAAAAAAAAGGAATTGAAAAATATATTGCAAAATTATCTTCTTCAACCTGCTTCTGCTGATAGAACATGCGTCTGTTGTATCTTGTTAAGTGTAGCTGTGTTAGAGAGAGAGGCCAATTGCTGCAGTGCACAGTGGCAGGGCCAGCTCAGTGCTGAGACACTCGGTGCATTGTGGTCACAAGGCCACAAAGACTCTGAGGCTGTTTGAGCCCAGCCCTTCCCACCACACAGAGCTCGAGGCTGTTTCGTCCGGAAACAACAAAGGATTTGAGGGAGGAGCACCTGAGAAAACACATTTACAATCTACTGGAGCACAAAAACGTAATTGTTTCTCTTCTGTTTGTAAGATTAAGTCAGTATGTTTAAGCATCAGTGAGAACATTGGTGTCACTCAGCAGTCACCAGCCACAATGACTCGTGTCCTCTCCTAAAAAACGTAAGGTCTGCACAATTCTTTAAGCCTCCATTCTAAACATTTGGGCTAAGAACAAAACACACAGACAAACCAGGATCCTCCTCATCCCTGTATTGTCTGTTAGTTGCAGAAATAGCATTTCAGGCTTCTGATTCCTGGTGGACATTTGGTGCAGCCCAGCCTAGTGAGCTGAGTGCTGGTCTTCTGGGGTAATTTTTTGTCTAAAAGCCTTTTCTGAATCCCCTGCCCTCGACATGCTCTGTCATGCCTTGCTTTATGAAATATGTTTGTAAATGAGAAATGAAATCCTTCTCTTTGGGCAAGTGAAGTTCATCTTTTATCAGATGTCTTCAAAATATGCTGCCAGCTGCAGCTGGCAAGTAACCAACGGTGACAGGATTCTTCCTGTGCTCCTTTTATGTCCTGTTTTAGTTGGTTTTGCATGCAAAAAATTTATGCACAGAACATATATGTGCTGTCACAGCAAATGGGATGAAACCAATTTTACACACTTGGTTGTAAATTGAGACTATGTGCAAATAATTCAGTTTTAGCGGTAAGATGGAATTTTATTGTTGAGAAAACACTGAGGAAAAATAGAATCCCAGTGCAGAAAAACCTAAAAGAAATATCTCCTGAGTCTTTCTCTGAGGCCAGCAATCATCCTCTGACTTCTAGCATCACCTTTCTGACACTACTGTTTGGTGTTTGGGATTTATTTTTATTATTTTATGCTTTGTTTGCATGGCAGCAATGCCTGTGACAGAAATGGTGAGACAGAAAGGGTGATAGCAAAGAGATCAAATCTGTTCATGAAACACAATTTAAAAATGTATGCTTTTAGTCATAAATTCTTTCTATGGGATGAAAAAATGTAGTATTCAACAGAGTTAAACATTGTTGCTGTGCGGGTGATTTTTTCATGATGGGGTGTATGAACAGTGGATGTGGCCCCTGATCTAATTTAGTAAGGTTGAACTCTGCTTTTCATGGTTTTTGTAGTTTATTGAGACTTGAATGTGGAATAGATGGAGCAAAGCCAGAACTAATTTTTAGCTTTCCGCTGCTGCAGTTCTGTACCCCTGTCTTATGGAAGGGCTTTCTAGTCACAAATGGAGCAGAAGCCAAATAATAGCCCTGAGCTTTCTTGAGAATCCAATTTGTATTTACACCAAGAAGCTGCTTGTTATGGTTGAGTCCAAAAGCCATAATTCCCCATAGCAGAAAAATGACTTATTTTTCACACTGAAGGAAATTGGGTATGTCACAACCATGTGCTGTGTTGGATTAATGCTGGGCCTAGAACACAGGAAGAGCTTCATGGGCTACCCAGGACCATGGGTGATTGTGGCTGAGACAGATATTTAAGGGTGTGCTTAGATTACTTGCAAAACAACTTATTCTACATTTTAATGTGAGCAAGGGGTGTCCAGTTCTATGTACAATTGTCTGTGCTTACTGTGCAAGGCTTGAAAGCAGACAATACAATCATATTTGATAATATGCAAGTTGTGCTTAATATAATCCCTGCTGTTCACTTTAATCTCTGTACGTTGGAAGTAACTATTAATTTTTAAAAATACTGTGCTAGGTATTTTTTATGTGAAATAAACCCCATGACTTTATTGTGTGCTTTATAATGCATGTTTTTTTGTCATACCAAGTGATCTTTCTTCCCTTTAGATTGGTACAGGGGCTACCTGGTGAGATACAAAGGAGCAGAGGTAAGATCCCACTGTTCATTCCTACGAGGCTGTTTTGAAGGAGTCAGCCCACCAAGTGGGTTTTTGAGTATCTCTGCCTTGATAGCCCTGATCTCTCTGCTCTGAGCTCTCAAATCAGCTATTGCCACTCTGTCCTTTTGAGATGAATAAAATGATCAGCATTCATGGACAGTGTTGGTGAATAGAAGTGAGGACTGGGAAAAGCAGATCAATGAAGAAGAAATGACTGTGACTTCAGGTTAATGGTGCTGAAGACACCATTTGAGTTGAATTTTGAGTTAATTTGCTGCTAGATGTGTTTGTTTCTATACTTTTTCCAAGGATTCTTTGGTCTACAAACAATATAAACAACTTGTGTGAGGCTTAAGTTCTTAAATATCTGTAATGTATAAAAATAATACTAATTTTTTTTAAAGTCAGTATTCTCAAACCTGAAAATTGAAAGCCACAGAGGAAGTTTTTACCCTGAGTATGATGACTCCTGAGTTAAGTAGCAAGAAATGACTTCTTAATTTCAAATGCACTTTTCCAGAAGAAAATAATTTTTGCTCTTAGTGTAAGATTTTCCAGGTAGCAGCAATGCAAAGGCACTAAAACACTGCACCTGTGTGTCAATTACTTTGACATTTCTTTTGACTGAAAATGTTATTACCATTTATTCTACATAACATTATTTTAATCAATTAAAATATAGCCTAAAACTAAAAAGGGAAAATATTTACCAGAACTAACCACTTCCTTTTAACGAATTCTTAATTAATTCCTAGTATTGCTAACAGGCTTCAAGATCAACATGCATAACATGCTTTAAGAAGTATTATTAAATTAGTGTCCCAAGATATCACTAAATTTACCGTTACTGGGACCTTCTTCTTTTACTTTGCCTATTCACAGATTTTTGAACTCTAATCTTAATGGAAAAAATGTGGAAGTGATAAGACATGATTGTGCTTTGATTAAGATCCAGTACTTAAAAGAAAGTGGTTATGAAAGCTGCAATCTAATTTGGAGAAAGGCTTTTTAAAGCACACATTGTTATTGAACTATTGTGGTACTTGAAGTTCCATAAGTGAGTTACTGAATAGAGAAAAATCCAAGAAGAATCTCGTTAATTACCAAGGTGAGATTTGCCAGCTCAGGGGAGGATTGTCACAGACAGAGTGATTGTCAAACGTTCCTTAAATCCTAAAGGATTATACTTTGACTTAAGATATTTTGTAGAGCAAGCATAAATCACATTAGAACTTTTTGTCTGCTGACCATTTGTTTCCTACACAGGTCAGTTGAAACAGATATTTAGAATGTCTTGGAATCTGGTGCTTCCTTGGCTACATCTTGCTGGGCATCTCTGCAGAGCCCTGGGGAGCAGAAAATGAGACTTCAATCTCAGCTACAGTGGGGCCACACGCACCTGGGAGGGCTGAGAGTTTATGGCTTTACCAAGTGTCTCCTTTCCTTGTGCACTGCAAATATTTTTATCAGTCTGCAATGATCCTGCCTCTCCTTTGGTTTGATAATCAAGCTGATCTCTAAATTAGATTGTGTTTTTGTCCAGGAAAGTGGAATGTATGAGAAGTTACACAGAAAAAATGTTTCTTTACTGAATTTAGTTAGTATTTTATTAAATTGTATTTAATTGAAGTGTTTTCTGGGGTGGAAAATGGTGTTTCTTAGGAAGAAAGATGCCTATGCATTCTCTATTTGCAGAGATATGACAAACTTCTATTATTTGTCTGTCAGACAGAAATTAATGTATCTGGACTGAAACTTAAATAACCAGCAGTTAGTTTGGGTATTAGAGTTTGTAATTACGGTTTATGTTCACAGTCATGGTTTTTACCTAAATGTTTTTGGAGAATAAATGTGGATTTATAATTTTTTTCTCCTTCATCAGGGAATATTTCCTAAATCCTTCATCCACATCAAGGAAGCTACTGCTGAAAAGAAAAGGTATTGAATTTATCTGTTTTATTACATTATTGAGCTTGTCTGCTAAAGAATGACTTTTAAGGTGTTTATGTACCTCACCCGCAGTAAGTGTAATACACACCCAGGGAATGCAGACACTCTTTGTGATGAGTTTCCTTCTCTTTCCTAGGCATACAGAGAATGTCATACCTGCTGAGATTCCCTTAGTCCAGGAAGTCACCACTACTCTCCGGGAATGGGGAAGCATTTGGAAACAGCTCTACGTGGTAGGATGCTCTTTGCTGCCTGTTAGTCAGTCCTGTTTATCCCCACTGGGGCCTTGTTCAAATTAATGTCTTTTCCTACATTCAGGGCAGGGTCTGGGTGGATTTAAGAAATTGCTTTCTCATTACTGAGTTTTCAGTGGCTTTAAATGCCTAGTGGCTTTAATCTAGGCCAGCTTTCAGCCTTGGGCTGGATGATCTTGAAGGGCTCTTCCAGCCCGGATGATTCTGTGGTTCTGTAAAGGGAAAGCTGACTTCCTGCTGAGGAGTGGTGTAACTTCATGCCTGTTGTTTCAACCTTGAGTATCCTGTACATGATCGATTTTTCATAAATTTGATTTGTAGAGTTGAAAAGTTTCCAGATAGAAGTAGAAAATATAACTGGGATGCATTTGAAAAGATTCATGATGCTCTTGGAATGCTAGAACAGAAGTTCTTCAAGGGTTACTGGGAGCAGGTAGATGTTAACAATTGGCAGTTTCAATAACTGTACTCACTGTTCCAGGATCCCAGACCTTAGATTTTGCTTTTTCTCTGTTGGGGCAAAGGGATCTTGAATATGCTGTAGTTTTCCAAAACATGTCATTTGTTGGTCTTCTTGATTAAGACAACAATGAAAACCCTTCTTTACTTTCAGTGAATGACAGTAGAACTGCTTTATTGACTTCTGTGTATTCTCTGATTTTTCTCTTAAATGTATTAATACCACAATCAAGTGTTGTTGTTCCCATCAGTATCTCACACAGAAGTTAATTGTTTTTGTAATGTTTTCTCTTGATGAGAATTGGTCAAAGAATTTTAAAACAAGACAATTAAATAAAACAGAAATAACCAAATTCCCTCTCCTGCTGTACAAACTGCTTAAATTTCATGTCATTTCTTTATGATCACATAGGATATTCTGTCCTTAAAAATTTGTGGGATCATCCTGATGTGGGAGACATCATTATTTTGCCTGCTTCTTGTTCCTGCTGTCATTTAGCATTAAATGTGACATGTAGCCTTTAGTTGTCAAGACCAGAGTTTCACTTCAACTCAAAGCTTGAAACTTACTGATGTTTTTTTATCTCCTAGACAAACAAGAAAGCCCAGTTCCAGCAGGTGCAGTCCATGATGTGTGACTTGATGGAGTGGCGGTCACAGCTTCTGTCCGGGACTTTGCCAAAAGATGAGCTCAAAGAACTCAAACAGAAAGTCACATCCAAAATTGACTATGGTAACAAGTAAGTGGCCTACGCTGCTTCTGGAAAACATAATTTATTTTAAAGCACAAAGAGATCTTTGTTACCAAAGAGGTGATACTACAGTTTTCATGTTTACAGGTTTGGAATTCAAACCTGTGGTTCATATCGAATCTTCCTTTTCAGACTTCTCCCTGTTACTCCTGTGCTGGCAGTAGATACCATGATGAGGCTTTTCACAGCAAAATGCTTTTTCAAAATATTAATTTATTTCTTAATTACAAATACATGAGCTTGCCAATTGGGAAGATTTGAGGTCAGATAATTGGCATCTGTGTACGTGTGTCACCAGGGTACTTGGGGCCCAAAACTTGTCCATCTGTCACAAACATGACCTGTATCCAGTAGTGTTAGTGACCCTCAGAAGTGGTGCTGGCAAACTGTACTAAGTCTGCAAACAAACACATCCACACCCACCCCCAGTTCACTGGGGAATTTCCAGGCAGATCTCTGGTTCTGGTAATAGAAGTGAAACTACCAGGGACAGAATAGTTACTTGACAAAATGTTTTGTCTGCTCCCTGCCAATAAAAAGTCACTGCAATACAACACATTTTTTGGCACAATTTTGGAATTATATGTGGTCAATGGTGTTCCACCATCTGGTAAGGGGGGGGAGAGACCTTGGTAAAAAAAATCTTCACAGAATTATTTTTACAGGCATTAGAATCTGCTTAGCTATTTTAAGTGACTGTGGTTGCTGTGGGCTGAAGGCCTCCGTGCAGCTGAAAGTCTACAATTACCTGTGGCAGCACATGCAAAATGACCACAAGGTGTTATGAAACTCTTAACTTGTTCACTGTGATTTGGATGCAAATTTGTAATAAATTGTATTCATACAGAGCACTCTATGGGATACATGTATCCTACTGCACTGTGCCAAGAGCTGAATGGGCACTCAAAACCAGAATTTACTTTGAAGTCAATTAATCAAAGAAGCCCAGCTTCTTCTCTGTGATTAAGACAAGATTAATATTGATTTGCTTTTAGACTTTTTTTTTCTCACTCTCGTATTCTTTTTGTATTATGAGAGGGTAAAGTGCTTCCTTTGGAAGAGTAGGGGTGAAGGGGATGTTTAAAATTATTTGGATCACAAGCTGGATAGTGTTTGTAAGCTCCTGGAAGTGTGGGGTTGAGTTGTGTGGTGTGAAGGAAAATTGCCGAACTGTGGAGAATAGAGGGGAAATGACAGTGGAGGCTGAGGGGTCACTGTGGGAGAGGGAAAAAGAGTGGCAGGAAAACAAAGGCATGATTTGTATGAGAAAAGGGCAGAATAGAGCAGAGTTAAGTACTGGTTCTGAAAGGGTGAGAGAGCAACATAAAAGGAGAAGGTAACAGGAAGATCCTACACATCTTGATTATAAATGTTGAGTGTTAAAAGCTAAAAGCAATGAAGACTGCTAAACATCATTGAACAGGGTGAATCTTTGTTATGTGAGAGGCATTTCAATGCTTTGGTGACATTACTATAAATTCCTAAATATTGTACAGCAGCTTAAAGAAGAATCATGGTATGTAGTTAAATTTTTCTTCAGTGAAATACTGTTGCATATATAACTTTAAATCTTTAAGTGCCTCCTTGTTTATTACATTTCTAAGCTTTCTTCATATAGAAGGAAATAACCCTACCATTATGCTTTTTGTATTTTCACAGAATACTTGAGCTAGACCTGATAGTTAGAGATGAAGATGGAAATATCTTGGATCCAGATAAAACCAGTGTTATCAGCCTGTTTCATGCACATGAAGAAGCAACAAATAAAATCACAGAGCGAATCAAGGAGGAAATGGTAGGAATGACTGGCTAAACTTCATGCTTCCTTTGCTAAAATCCAAAAATAACTAGTCTAAGGGCTGAAGGACAGAATCATAAAATTTGATGGAAACCTTTTTCTCTGACTTAAAATTAGATCCACAGTCTTGTGTTACAAACATGGCTAAGCCTCAAATTGAATTGCATTTGTGTACAGGATTTGGGCTGTGGGCTGGGCTGGGAGCTTGTGTCTAAAGCTGGTTCTAAATCCTTCAGAATTCCTGTATGGAAATATGTCTCCACTCCATCCATGGACTACTCAATAGGCTGAATTCCAGAGGGAATAGTTACACACTTGGAGGTCAGGCTGCAAACCAGGACTGACCACAGTGTATTTTCACAAGGTCTGCTGACTGCACTGGTTGTTTGCTAAGTGTTGCTGCTTGCTGGTTAGTCTGATGAAGTTGAAGGATTTAAGCTCACTGAAGAGGAACTAGGGTGAACTCAGCATAATCTTGTGGACACCAGAAGTTCATGTGCCAAAGCAAAGCTGACAAGTGCATAAATTAAATCTTTTCAAATGCAAAGCAGGTGACTACACTTCCTTGACCTTTTGCAATATTAAATCTCTGCAGGGATTTGTAAGCCTCCTTGGTTCTTTTCTCCATTTATGAGAAAGTAAACTGTAAAAAAGCAAGTAAAATACTTACAGAAAATAGTTGGTTTGTCATGGCACTTCCCTAACGCCCATGACAAATCACTGGAAAACACCTTATAATTAACTGACAATATAAGGAGAATGAAACTTGGGAGTCTGTGATCGACTGTGGTGATTTATTTTAAAAATAGAGACAAACAATGGGTTTAGAAGTGTTAAGAAGTTGCTTCTTGGTAGGTAGAATTCAGGAAGCTGTTTTTGATTCAGTGAACCTGCTCAGCCGTGTCCTGATCTCAGCATGTTATTTGTCTCCTCTTCAAAAAGACTTCATTTTGCTATTGCTTCTCGCACACGGAAACCCCACTGTGATGTGCATCACAGGCCCTCTGCTACAGCTTACTGTGTTCAAAAATATATTCTTTGTAGGCTTGTCTCTGTGCTGACATCTTGATACTTGCTCTTCCTTTAAGAGTGGGGAGACTATTTCCCCCTTTACATCATTGCCTACTGGCTGAAGGACTGGCCTAAGCATGGGAGTCATAGAAGAGCTCAAGGTGGAAGAGGATTATGAGAATTATTGAGTCCAACTCCCCGCTCTCTTTTTCAATTTTAACTATATTACATATACTAGAAAGTGAAACTGCTTGTAGTATAGCACCATTTCAAGCTAAAAGTTATTATTAACTAATAATAAATAATTAATTTCCTCCTCCTGAGTAGTCAAAGGATCAACCAGATTATGCATCGTACTCCCGAATGTCTTCGTCCCCCACCCACAGCCTGTATGTCTTTATGAGGAATTTTGTTTGCCGAATTGGAGAGGATGCGGAGCTCTTTATGTCACTGTATGATCCACAGAAGTCAACAATTATAAGGTAAAGCTTTCTCCTTTGACTGCAGAAGAGTAGCAAATGGAACCGGCCAAAATGAAGTAAAATAACTGCCAATGGTCTAAAATAATATAATAATGCAAAGAATTTATAAATAAAAGGAAGGAAACCAAAAGCAAAGTGAAGCATGGACAGATCATCTTGATGGCTGCTTCTAAAGGATTCTGAGTTTCCTAATATTTTCATAGGTAATTCCTGGATTGAACATTTCAGAAGTTTGGAAAAGCCCGATCCCATTTCAGATTTAGGAGATTGTTCTAGACAGGCAATATTGTGGTGTTTGGAGTAAAGTGCTGAAGGGGGGAGTAGAAAAAAATAAATTCATAAATTTCTGGGTAGATTAAGATTCTGTTGAGTATTCCCATCAAACAGACTATGACGATGGTAAACTAGCCTCAAAAAAAGGTGCCCATTTGTGCTCTGTTCAAGTTACTCTTTTAAAACTTGCTGGTTATACTTGTATAGCATTTTTCTTGTCTTTTTAGTATGGTCCTAGATTTAAACCATCACCACAGACTGTCATGCAGCTTTTGTACTTTGTGAAAGGAGAATTTTTAAATCACTTGACAACGAGATATTTATCTCCCAAACAGTGAGAACTACTTGGTGAGATGGGGGAGTCGAGGCTTTCCAAAGGAAATTGATATGCTTGACAACCTTAAGGTGGTGTTCACAGTAAGTGTTTTCCAGTTTACTTCCCTTTGTAGCTGCAAGTGAAATTGTCTCTTCTCTGTGGTCACTGTCAGACCTAGTAAAGAGTGAGCAAGATGAAGAAGGAGGCAGAGGTAATCTTAGAAGCAGAGCAAGGTGACAAGTCACAAAGTTCTTTAAGGCAGTGACAATGCTTCAGTGACCTTTCTTCAGACCAGTTTGCTGCTTCAGGGATTTCTTGATGACCTGATTTGTTTTTATCTGCTGTATATTTATCTTACCTTCTATTTTTTTTCAAGCTTTAAACTGTCAGTTTTTTCCTCTCTTTGATGTGCTCAGGTTTTTTTGTCTGTTGAGTTTTTGGGGTGTTGTTTGGGGTTTTTTTTGTATACTTTTTCCCCCTATTGATTGCTAAAGTTCAATTTATTGCTGGAGGTCCTGTTTCAATTTCACAGCTTGTTTTTTCCCCAAGTAACACTATGATTCTTTTTCGTTTGTATCTTAGGATCTTGGAAATAAAGACCTTAGCAGAGACAAAATTTATCTAGTTTGCCAAATAGTCCGAGTGGGAAGGATGGACCTGAGAGATAGTACCTCAAAGAAATACACCCAAGGGCTCCGGAGGCCTTTTGGAGTGGCAGGTACCTGGCGTCTCCTGTGCTATGGCTGAACCAAGAGATCAGTGACTTTTGCCAACCCTGGACTATTAAAATCTCTACCAAGACACGTCAGAATACACAACAGCTCTATCAATTTCTTCCCATACTTTTTAAAGTCTGGAAGGACTGTACCTACATGGGCATTTTAGTTCAAGTCAGAAATGCGCTTTTGAATTTAATTTCCTAATTATTCATGTGGTGCCAAGCTGTGCGAGTGAAAGCACAGCACCAGGTTCATAACAGATTCTCTTGCAGATGAAATAAAGCCAGAAATTATGTCCCAAAATCATCACCAAAGCTCTGATACCTTGTGTACTCACAAGTTTATACTAAAACTAGTCTAAATTCTACCTCTCTCTTCACAGCAGAATATTTGTAGTGTGGATTTTGCACTAAATGCTCTGCCCCACAAACTCACCCCTGCTGGGCTACACTGCTGCTGTGAAAAATCTACATTTACCTTGAGGCACAGGAACATTCACAGATAAGAGAAGCTATTCTGAAACTCTTTTATATGTTCTGATGATTTTTCTTTTGTTCTTCTAGCCATGGATATTACAGATATCATAAAAGGAAAATCTGAAAGTGATGAAGAAAAGCAGCATTTCATTCCCTTTCATCCGTAAGAACACCACAGATATCTTTTTTTATATGAAAGAAAATATTTATTTTTCTGTCTCTCTGGCTGTAACAATATGTGAAATGGTTAAAGAATAAGAAAGTTTTGCTTTAACAATTCTGTGTTTTAATAGTGTTAATTATTAAAGTATGACTTTAAAAGGCATTTATGTCTTGCAGGGGTACCATGGCACATTAAATTAACGCATAATTCCGTGAATGTGCTCCTTCAGACAGCTGGCACCATGTCTGATTTCACAAACCCAAGTCAAATAGTTACATGTACTCAACAATAAGCTTTCAGAGCAAGGATGACTACTGTTTTATGAGCTTGGTTCTGGTTTGAATTCAAGAAAAATCTGAGCAAAATCTGTCATTCTGTCAAAAAGTAATAGAATTATCACATAGTATCCTCAAAGAAATGCCAGAGCAGCTGCCTGAAAATGGGATGCTCACAGATCAAATGCAGAGATACCAGTGGAAATACTGGAAATAACTCTGTGTCCTAGATAGCACTGCTGCTGTGTACTATGGAGGGTAAATTAAATTCTGAAAGACCCAGGTATGACACACTGGTTTATTTTTTCACTTGTTTCCAATTTGACCCAACATGTTTGCTATGTGAGAATTTGCTTCTAAATTCAAAAGTAGTTGATAAAAATTCTGAGTTCACTGGAATCTGGCTATTTGTTAGGGCAAGTGGACTGAGCTGTAGTGGCACGTTGGTGAGTGCATTCATATTGCCACTGTCACAAAACACCATTCTTGGTGGTTGACTGCAACTTTTTCACTTCAGTGCACACACAAGTGAATGTGAGTGGGCTGCAACTTGAGTGAGGGATAATAAAAATACCGAATGTATCACAAGAAGGCAATATTGCAAAGACTGAGGCTGTTTACCCCTTATGTTCTAGATGGTGTCTGATATATTTAGTGCCTAATTCCTGAGCAGACATTGCTGTTTCTCTTGCAGGGTAGTGGCAGAGAATGACTTTTTACACAGTCTCCTAAGCAAAGTCACTGCATCAAAAGGAGGCAGTTGTGGACAAGGTAAAGTATATTTTTATTATTTTCTTTTAATTAACACAGTATTTTTGTGAAAC
This sequence comes from Machaerirhynchus nigripectus, assembly GCA_013397975.1. Classification (NCBI taxonomy): domain Eukaryota; kingdom Metazoa; phylum Chordata; class Aves; order Passeriformes; family Dicruridae; genus Machaerirhynchus; species Machaerirhynchus nigripectus. Next base: position 396,285 of record VZRQ01000110.1, on the reverse strand, counting down.
TTTATTTTACGTTGGAGCTGTAGTACTGCCATGGACGTGGGTCAACTTTGAAGCTGGAATTGAGGAACCATGAGTTTGTTATGGAATTTTGGGGGCTTTTTAAATTAGTAGTGACAATTTTGCATTGTAGAGATTTTACTTTCATCTACAGGAAGTGGGAAAAGTGAATTCTTATCGCTGTTTTGGTGGGTAGAAGAGACAATCATCTGAAGACAGATTTTTTTTTTCCCTCTGCCAAAAATGTAATCTATTTTTTTCCTTATTTTGCACCTAATAGGTCTGTGGGTTACTGTGAAAATGCTGGTTGGAGATGTGATTCAGACTAGAAAGGATTACCCACACCTTGTCGACAGAACCACAGCTGTTGCTAGAAAGCTGGGATTCCCTGAAATAATCATGCCAGGTAGGAGGTGCTTTGTTCTGTGATGGGAAGGGATTTCTTCTCATTCCCTATGTTAATAAGCATCAGCTGCTGCATTACTTATTTCTGTAATGGGTAACTCAGAGGCCCTTTGGAATTCACTCATGGTAAGTTTTGTTCCAATATTAGAGGCTTATATAAAATTGTGAAATCCTTGGAAAGTAGTTGCTAGTACTTAAACAGGAAAAATAAAATCCAGACAGCGAAGAATAAACCTATCTCCTTGTACATAACTTTCTTATCCTGTAAGTAGATTATGGTGGATGTCACTTGAATTTTAAACTAACCTTGTTTTAAATGTAGCTTATCTCTTTCCTTTAATAATTATAAACAAATGAGTTTACAATCTCTTGATTATTTTTTTGATTTGTGACAAGGTGTTTTCCAATCGAAATCACCCACAGTCTGCTGTACTCCTTTTTATAAAAAAAATAATGAAAAGCGCCCTCGCCCCAACTCAAATAAAATCTCGATCCTTTTGAAAGTCATATGAATTCGTTGAGAGGAGAAAATTAAAATACGAAGCTCCCTCCAAAAAAAAGAGAGCCGTGTATTTGGGGAAAATTCCAAATGGCTCGTGCACCACCTCACCAGCAGGTGTCGGGGCAGGACGGGAATTGCTTCGAGTCACTCGGAGCTCCCATTTGCTTCTCCTCACATCGTAGTTTCGGCTTGGCAAAGAAAAATAACTGAAAATTTAAGTTCAGTTGGAAAATGATAAATTTTTATCTGTTTCACAGCAAACAGTGAGGTACTTGTGTGCAGTGCAGTTAATCCTATGCCCCCACAGCATTTAAACTGATTTTTAACCTTCCAATTTCTCTTTTAGGAGATATAAGAAATGACATATATATTACGTTGCTGTATGGAGATTTTGATAAATACAATAAAACAACTCAGAGAAATGTGGAAGTGATAATGTGTGTCTGTGATGAAGAAGGAAAAGTGTTGCCTGTAAGTTTTCTTTTCTTTCTGCATGAGGGGCACAGTAACATGAGCTGCATTTCTGATGCAAGGGTTAACTTACACATTTTATAAAACACCACTGTCCAAAAACTCACAGTTCCCTTATTTGTCATCCTGTGACATCTTGTGACAAATAAGTTTCATGATTTTTAGAGTGATCTCTCTATTAAAGCCCTATAAAAGTCTTGCATTAAAATGTAATGAGGAATAACATTGAATGACCTATTTTATCTGTGCCAAGGAACAAATGCTGATTCTGACAATTACTGCATTCTTACTCTAGGGTTTTTCTTGAGGAAATTCCCAGAGGAATGCAATTTGCACACTGAAATGTTAGAAGTACCATTTCTGCTACAAAACAAACCCTTGATTTGTGCCAGGAAGTCTGTGTCATTGTCCCTTGAATTAAGTACATGGCAAATAATGAAATTAGTGACAACAACTACATATGCAACAGAAATATCTACAGTGTCTTTTTGCTTGTCTATTCCCATTTTGAATATCTTTTGTCTTTTGCTTAAGGTTTATCACCACTTTGATATTCAGGGGGATTTTTGACCTGTCATTTTCTGAGCTTTACAGTGTTGGGATTGTGAGGGTAAAACCATAAAGACATTCCTGAGATAAAATAAAGATGGAGTGAATCACTGTGGTTCATGACTTGTTTATGAACTGCGTCTAACTGCTTCACCTAAAACGTAACTTTAAAGCTGGAGTAAAGAATATTCTAATCCCACATCATGTTTAAGGTCCACGCAACAAACTGTAGCCCTGATTACAAAACACTGCCTGTACCTAAGACAGCACCTGACCGTGACGTTCATGCACAGGACTTAACTCTATTCTGTATTCTGTCTAATCACCGTTAAGATGCTTAAAATACATATAAACAAAAATATTCCTTAAAGAAATAAACCTATTACGAGGCATTAAATCTTGCATTCCAATTTTATGTATGCTCAGTTCTGCAGATACATCATTTCTGCAAATACTAGGAGAAAGTGAATTTGTCATGTTGTCTTTGAGCTGAAATATCACACCTGCTTTCTGCGGGTAATATGCCTTAGATGTGTTTAAGCAACAATTTTGAGGAGTTAATTGAAATGCTCTTGAATACAAGTAATAATAAAAGTGATTGTTTTTTCCTTTCAGCCTATAAAAAACCCCCAAACCAATGGACATTCAAACCCATGAATTTATATTAATGTTTCTCAAAGCAGGTATCTGTTTCCTACACAGGAAACTGGCTGGTTCTGTTCAGGTATCAAACTAGTTCCAGTTGCAGAAGTAGTCCTTGATTTACTGTTCCAATGAAAAGGACTTTTGTTCCAAGAGAATGTCACAGAGGTGGAAAATAAGTAGGTGCATAAACCTTGAAAAATCTCTGCTCAGGCAGATGAGACATTGCTTTCTGCAGTTAAATCCCTCTGACCAGAGCATACAAATCATCTTCGGGTATCAGCATCACACCCTTCTGGTCACAGGGCGTCCTGGTGTTTGAATCAGACTTTTAAGATTCACAGGATTTTCAGCAGGATTATTGCACCTTTGCAGCAGTTAGTGTAGCCGAGTTTGGATTAACTGAATCTGTGCCTTCAGTAGAGAATTTAATGTTTGCTTCCTTCAGAGACTTTAGTTTCATGTCTGACAGGTACCAGAGATCTCGGTGCCTCCTTTTACTCTGCATGTACAACTCAGCTGCAGTCAGCCAGACCAGACAGACACAGGCCGAGTCTTCACAGACTCACTAAGAAAACTGAATTCCTAGGGAACCACAAGTTTTGAAGTTGATCAAATCTTTTACTTGGCTCTGTCCTAGTTCTGACAGTCTTTAAAGAACAGGAAATTCTAATTGTTTGTTGTTGGTGCCTGTACAATGTCCAGTTTGGAAGTCACCTCTGGTGTGCGGCCTAGCGCTTCTGAGACTCTGCTGGAAGAAAGTATTTAAAAGTAAATGGAGAAATAAACAGAATAATGAAGTTAGATTTAATTTTTTTTCCTTTGTGTTTCTTCTACTAATTGAGATGACATGCTGGTTACTTAAATTCATCAGATGGAGAAATCAAGTCTATTATATATTCCTCACACATCTCTTAGAGCCCATTGTGTGACCCCTGTAAAATGCAATTACACAGGCCCTACCCATAGATTATGGTAAATGTTTATTTTCATTGTGTTCAGAGGCTTGGAAAATGCAGTATCTTCACACTAGTGCTTCCCCTGTGTTGGTGCTCTCATTATTATTTAATTCTGAATAACGCCATATCAAAATTCAAACCCGCTGTGAGGGCGAGAAGTGGAGCCCGTGAGGGGAAGCCGTGTCCCACAGCCAGGGTGGAATTCCCGGCTCAGGACTCTGAGGGGAGGCTCTCTGATGATTTTTTCTTGGTTTTTCTCAAGTTAATTTACCCAAAATATCTCAAAAATTTACCCAAATCAATGAGGCACTAAGCACTGTTTCTTCCCTCTTTTTGTAAGAATGCCATCTGCCTGGGAGCAGGGGACAAGCCTGTGAGCGAGTACAGATCAGTTGTTTATTATCAGGTCAAACAGCCACGCTGGATGGAGACACTGAAGGTAAGGCGTGGGTACTTCCCACTTGCTTTTTTCACTTCTAAGTGCCTCACACAGAAAGGTTGCACAGCATCAGCTTCTTCCAAAAAACATCTTGTCCCTGACTGCAGCTGAAGGATGGAGTCTTAGTCATACATCAGTTATCAGAGATACATGATCACTGAGGCTTGAAATTTGGCCTAGAAAATGATGTGTAGATTTTGTTCAGCAAAACAAATGAGATCATCTTAGATAACCTTATGTCCTAACAGGGCTCATCAAAAGTGAAATATTGCATTTATTCTATTGTGGCGAAACAACGGAGATGAGGAGCTTCAATTAAAAAACAAACAAACAAGACCAAACCAAAAGCCGAATGAAAACACCCACCCCCTCCTTTGATTTCAAAAAGAAAAAACTGTCTTGCATCTCTTTAGAGACACATTAATAATTATCTAATCAAGCTTTAATGTCTATGATTGGAAAATGCCCAGAAGCTGCCAGAAACAGTTCTTATAAAGCAGCGTCAAGCTTGCGTGGTATTTTAAGGACAAAATAGCCATGTATGACAAGCTTGCAAATATCACTTTAAGGTGTGTTATCTGTGATGCTGGGAGAGATGATGGAGGGAATGGAAGTGTGATTTCAAACAGAAGCTTATTTGTTGTTTTGAAAACACATTCTGCTTACTGCTTATTGCATTAGTTCCTTTTTAAAATTATTCTGTAGTTCAGACTTGTTTACAGGATCACTAACAGTTGATCCTGTTGAAAAGCGTAATAATTAATATTAAGGCATTGTGAAGTAAGATTTGTAAAGGGAATTTGTGAATGGACACAAAGGTGTGCAAGTCCTTAAATTTTTTGGAACTATAAACTTGATAATATGAAAATTTGTGCTTTCCCTTACACAGTTGGCTTTTCCTGTTGCATGTTTGACCTGAAGTATGCTGCTTTAAGAATAATGCACTTGCAAGTTCCTGTGATTCTCCTCAAGGCTTTACACCAAATTTGATTACAAAAATACAGTCAATTTATTTTGCTGGAATTTTCGTACTCTTTTCAACTGACAGATAATGAATTGGTTTTCAGTTTCTGTGTCTGAAATGTGAAGTTGCATAGTGCAGAGGTGATGTTTAATTCTCTGTGGTTAACAGGGTGAGCAGTAGGACTGCTCTGTGCTTATTTTCTAGCCTGCAAGCACCTGTGTGTATTAACTCACTGGGTTTTGTGCTTCATTTCTTTGCTGGTGCAAGACTTTCAGCTAAATCTAACAGATTGTTGCTTATCAGCTACCACTTCTGCTACTGTGATCAGGCTCAACAGTTTCAAATGGCCTGTGAAAGGCACTATGGAAACAGCAGAAGTGGGGCTTATTTATTCTAAAATAGGAGTTTGTTACATGTGAAACCACCCCCCATAACTCTCCGCTTTATTTTCTGATTTTACAAAAGGTAGCAGTCCCCATTGAAGACATGCAGAGGATTCATCTGCGCTTCACCTTCAGGCACAGGTCGACTCAAGAGTGTAAGTAGGGAATTTTTACTTTAGCAAATTTTAATTTGCTGATGGGTAATCAACTCAAAATCTTTTGCTTTGCAGCTAAAGATAAGGGAGAAAAGAATTTTGCAATGGCCTACGTAAGACTAATGAAGGAGGATGGAACAACTCTCCAAGATGGCATCCATGATTTGTTAGTCCTAAAGGTATGGGCTCAGTTTTCTTTCTTTCTTTTTCTTACAAGACATCTTTTCTCACACTGTTGCCTTTGACTGCATTGTTATTTACTTAGTGCTAGATTGATTTTATTATTCTATCAAAGATAATACTGAGTTTTTTGTCTGAACATAATGAAAAGTTCTAACTTCTTCCATTGTCAGTAAACATTACTCTGCATTTTAATGACATAAAGATGTTATCTAAGCACAGTGAGAGATGATTGCTCTTTTTACTGATATTTGTCCTTTTGGCCTTCTGTAGTATACAGAAGGTTGTGCTGCAGCTCTGTACCCGGGTGGGTACCATTCCTCTTGATGGAGATGGGAAGAGTTTGATCCATTTGGAATCTTTGTCACATGAATAATCTGGGAATTCAGTCTTAGGGAAATGGTTGTTTTAAACTGCTGTGTAGTTCCTCAGGTACAAAAGTCAAAGTTTCAGCAATTTGGTTTTGGGTGTGAAAAATAGCTTTAGCTAGGCCTGGCTGGACACAGGTAACATCTTTGATTTTGTGAAGGAAGAAGGGAACAGGTATTGGTGTCTAGCAGGAACTGAGAACCAGAAACCACTTCCAGTACAAAGGAAACTTAAGTTATTTCTCATCACTCTTCTCAGTAAACAAATTTGCTGTAACATTAATGCCAAGTGAGATGCGTGCAAGTAAATCAAGTTGCTTAGGCAAGCCAAAGGAGATTAATGGCAGCATATAGTTATTTATCTTTACTTCATTGAAACTATCATTTATAAGTATTGAGACTAGAAGGAAAATTGTGGACTGTGTGGTTAATGTTGGCTATGAAATTCCGCGTAATTCATTTCTGCTTCAGCTCAGTAATTTTTTTCTGAAGTGACAGCACGGATGAGAAATGCTAAATGGAGTTGACCTAGTTTATGGTTTTGAGAAACAGACAGATTTTCTGACATATGCTTGCCTATTCTAGTATTAAAAACAGTAATTGTAAGCTGTAAGTGTTTAAAGCAGTCATACATCTGGCCTCTCAAAATAAGTAATTTGAAAACTGCTAAGTTTAAGCTGTCTTTAGACACTGGACCTTTTTGAGAGGTTTTTGGATCAAAATGTCAAGTCTTTTTCCCATTGTCTGTCTGGCTTGTCCCAAAAATAGGAAGTCGAGGTTTCTTTTTCTTCCAGAAATTTGGGAAGTAATTATTTGGCAAGCCTGATACAATCATGAATGTTAATACTGCTGTCTGTTTTGCTGCATAAGGGTTTTGCCTCTTGTCTGTCTAGGTCTCTTATAGTCAATTTTTAACCTTACCTCTTGTTTAATAGGAAGTAGAAACTGCACATCTGCAGTCACTGAACCAGATAAAACTGCAAAACTTTAAAAATGTCTTTCTAGAGCATGGTTTTTGCAGCTCCTTGTTCATGCACATTTGTAGACTAAAGGTCTGCAATTGAGTCATATCTGTCACAGTGTTGTAGCTTTAAGTGACAGCTCAAACTCATCAGGGAAATTTTCTGGAGTATTGTTAAAGAAAAACTGCATTCTCTATGTAGCATGATTTTTATTGCCTTTGTCCAAAAGTACTTTCCTGTCTGGGGGATCCTAAGGTGAGAGAGAGAAAATCTGTGGGATTGTGGCACACAACTGATAAAAGAGAGGAGGGAAAAATGTCTGTTGGCTTTCTGGTTTTGTACTGTTCATTCTACTGAAAAGCACATATTCTATGTCATTTAGTTACTGCAGCATACTGTCTTATTTAAAATGTAATCTTACTATGCCCTGATCTTTTATGTTCAAGGTCCAGGTGAAAAGTTATGATGGGGATACCAAGATGGTGCTGCTGTTCTTTCCTTACTCAGTCCTGTTTTCTGCCTTTAGGTTGTGTGCAGGCATCATAATCATGTTGTCTGTATCCTGTGTACAGTCTTCAAGGTGATGCTCAGTATTCTGCTGTGTTCCACACCTACTGGCATTTTAATGAGATGGGCTCCTGCTTTTACTCTGCCAGTGGTGTGACCCCTCACAGTCCCTTCCTACACCTTAGTTTTGTTTACATCTCTAGGAAGCACAAAAGTCTAATTTTAAATCCGGTGGTGTGAAATAGGTAATGAATGGTGTGTTGTTTTCCAGGGGGACAGTAAAAAAATGGAGGATGCTGGTGCTTATTTGACATTGCCTTCTACCCGTCAGCACACGGAAAACAAAGGAGCAACCTTAGTCAGGAGCTCAAGTATTGTCGGGGGGCTTTCAGTCAGCTCTCGAGATGCATTTTACATTTCAACTCTTGTTTGTTCTACAAAGTTAACTCAGAATGGTATGTATCTTCTAAACAGGTGGGAGTTTTAGAAAGAAGGCATTTGCACAGATTGATAAATCACATTTAAAATTTTAATGTCTGTCCATTCATTTTCTATTAGTGGGCTTGCTGGGTCTCTTGAAGTGGCGCATGAAGCCAGAGCTGCTTCAGGAGAACCTGGAAAAGCTGAAGATTGTGGATGGAGAGGAAGTAGTGAAGGTATATCTTTAAATAGTTATTCTAGTGATAGTTATTCTTCAGGCCCCTTCATACATAATGCCTTTGTTAGTTTGCAAAGGACAAAAGCAAAGCTCTTCATTAGATGGAGCAAGGAAGCAAACACCTGGACAGGATTCTTCACAGTGCTGGCCCGCTCTCCTTCTACTTTTTGATCTCAAATATCTCTGGAATTGGCTATTGTTGGGCTGGAGGATTTGCAAGATTATTACTAGAAGATGAAGAAAGTAAGGATAAAATATTTTCCACAATCTCTATTCATCTGTTTCCTTTTGTCTATCTGAAGTATAACAAACAATTCCTACTGCTTTCTTTGCAGTTCTTAATATTAATTTACATGTTGATATTAAATCCAAGAGGTGTTATGTACCCAAAAATGCACTTGTTAATTTAATGAGTATAATGTGGATAAAAAATTGTTATTATTTTAGAAAATGGCAGACACTATTTATTACCTTTGTGTCTTTAAACATAAACTTTAGATGTCTCTGGAGAGAAGGAATAAATATTAAAAAAATAAAAAGAAGGAGTAGGAGTGGATTTTTTTAACCAAAGATTTGTGTCCCAAGTCACTGAGGTACTTTCTTTGATTTAGAGCAGAATTTGAATTAGACCACAGAAACAGGAAGAATGTTTTTAATCATCATGTATTTGTGAAAATAGCAGCCACTAATCTGTGTCACTAAGGAATGCAGTTTTAGCAAGTTTTGTCATTTATATAGTATTTTTATCTTTTCCATAATCTTTGAGCTAAGCATGTATTATTGATTGCTCATGTGTCTGAGGATGTAGGTTCTTAAAACTAAAGCAACTAGAGCCTAAATCCTTGGAAATGTTTTCTGAGTTGCAGTGATGCTTCAGTAAAGGTAATCCTAACTTGATCCTAACTTGAGGGAAATCAAGTCTATTATCAGAAAACTTTCTTGTGATGTTTTGAAGTGGAATTGGTTATCAGTCTGTCCTTTTGTGTTCTACAGTTTCTCCAGGATACATTGGATGCCCTGTTTAATATCATGATGGAATATTCCGACAGTGACAAGTATGACATTCTTGTCTTTGATGCACTGGTAAGAATCAGCACCTATGATTTTATTTGTCAGAGTAAAGAACCTTAGAATTTTGAACAAACTATCGTTTCTTTTCCGAGAATTAAAGTCTCTATAGAACAGAGGAATATTACTCATTGACTGAAAATGAAATTTCTTTAAAAGCTTAAATAGTAAATTATCTGAAATGTTTTAGAAAGTTAATATTTAAATTTGAAATGTGTCTCTAATTGTGTCCGTGTCTGTTCAGATCTATATCATAGGGCTCATTGCAGACCGTAAGTTTCAGCACTTCAACACTGTTTTGGAAGCATATATCCAACAGCACTTTAGTGCAACCTTGGCATACAAGTAAGTTTGTTTTCTCTTCTTTCTCTTTTTTCCTAAATCTTCACCATCACATAAAAGAAAGTAAATCCTGCTAGTGACTTTTCTGATGTAATTAATGGTGACTGTTGTTTTGATGCTGCTGTTTGCTTATCTGCCTCTGAGACACATTTGATTATGAGTGGAATTAATGAACCCACAGCAAGTGATTAGGGGTTAAATGATGCTTTGGCATTTGTTTTCTGTTGCCTGGATTTTGCTGTGTCTGAGCACTTCACCTGTATCCTGTCCAATTTATCAAAAGTTGCTTTGCTGTAAAGCCTCTGCCTTTATATCCCTGGCCTTAAGTTGAAATGCCTCAAGTGAGGATTTGAGGATGTCCTTAATCCATTTACATAGGTTTCCACATATTTTCTTCACATCAAGAAAACTCAAGGGGAAAAGAATTGTTTGAGAACTGTCAAGTCTTCAAATGTCATATGCATTTTAGTCTGATGTTCCATCAGGAGGGGTTCAGTGCAGTGAACTGGAATTTTGGTATTTGTTGCATGTCCTGCTGTGAAATGGGGTTTTAGTATTTGTTACATGGTCATGCCAATGGGCAGGTGGATGGACTTGTAGTGGGTTTTTTTATTTATTTATTTGTTTTCAACTTTTGGAGCTTCCACGTAACATCCAGATGCGAAGACATAGACTCACAGAAGAGGGTAAAAACTGTGAAGACAGGTTATATACCAGATTTAATCCTGGATTCCTACTTTATTTAGAATAGGCTTTTACAGATGATGGTAGGGTAAAATGACTGAATTGTGAAGGAAAGTAACATCTTCAGCTGGTGCTGATCCCTGGATGTGCTGTAACAGTGGATGTGGGTTTTTAATGTACCTGGTATCTTGTTCTGGCAGCTTAATGGAGTGGCAGATTGAAGCAGAACCTTAATTTGGAATATGAATAGTACATGGAAGACCTGAGCTGAAGGTTTGAAATATTTGAGGATATCTTCTAGTTCCTGTGCTGAATTTGCATCAGTTCTAACTCAGCAGGAAACGTCACAAAAATCATGCACTAGAATATGAGTTTCCTAGAGTTGAAAGGCAACAGTGCAAATCGGCCCTTTCTCACACCCCAGTAAAGCTGAAGTGAGCATTAATGGGCTCAGAAAGCTCAAGCACAAACTATGGGCTCTTCTTCAATCCTCTCTCACTCCATAAGTAATAAGCACATGTAATTTAATGCTTCATATTACTGTGAAAGAGAAGGAAGGGTACAGGACCTCTCAGGACAGCTTATTTGCATAAAATATTTCTGAGACTTACCTGGCTGGGAGTTTCTGATGGCTTAATCAGTGTGGCAGAGGCAAAATAATGAGGCTTATGATTATTCCCCACATCATGTGTTTTCTTGGCATTACTGATTCAATGCACGTCATGGAAGATTTAGTCTGTTTCCAGAATAATTAATGAAATAAACAAGTGTGTGGCCTAATTCCTAACTAGGAAGGAAATACTGTGCCCCAGACATATTAAAACCATGTTATGATATGGTTGGTTGGCCACACTGTTACCTATTTATTCAGTTCTGTTTAGTCATCCTTTCCCTGGCTTTTAGAGAGCTCCGAGAGGGCTTAACACGCACTATCCCTACATACAAGTTGAGTAAATTTTGTTCCAACTCAGAGAAGCTCTAAAAAGGAGTAAATGGAAACACACAATGGATGTAATGCCAAGAAGGCCGAGAGGCTGAAAGCACAGCATTTTGGTCCTGAAATGTGAGTCAGGCTGGGGATGTGTATTAGTTACACAGAGAGTTGGTTCTTGACTTTGTTTAGGGCAGGGACAGTAGGTCTCCATTTTTGTAGTGTAGGAAAAAACCCCAACCACCCTTATCTTAGTTCTTATGGCTGCATTAAGATCAAGATTGCATTATTAATATTGGTTTAATCATTTAAGATTATTCTATAAGTTAAGGGACTTAGTTTTAGGTGAACTTCTGCACTTTTGTAGCAGGTTGTGTGTTTAGCAAGAAGTTGCTTTTACATACAGAGTAAGGAAATGTTTAATAAAATAAATAATTTAAGCAGATATTGCTGTGTGCTGGAATACTGTAATATTTACATGCAGTTAATTAGAGCGTGGTGGTGTTTAATCACTGCTCAGTGCAGGTAGGCAGAAGTAATATTTTGTGTTACCTTGTGCATGTGTATTACAAACTTCTGCAAAGGTGCCTCCAGGATTGTGTAGAGTCATGCTGCTCTTTTGGGATTGCAGATTGCTCTCTTGCTTGTGCAGAGAAGAACTTGGTCCTCATCTGTTTATATTGACAGATTTGTGCAACATAAATGCAGAAGTACATGCAGTCTGTTTTGTTGTATGTGCTTGACTAAGCATAAACATATATTTTGAGTTGCCAAACAAGCTAAAGAAGTTAATTAAAAAATAATAATAAAAACTATTTTTAAAAATGTTTTTAAACTTCAGGAAATTAATGAGTGTTCTGAAGACGTACTTGGATACTTCCAGCCGAGGGGAGGAATGTGAACCTATCCTGAGAACTCTGAAAGCACTGGAATATGTTTTCAAGTTCATTGTTAGGTCAAGGACATTATTTTCACAGTAAGTATCCAGCTATTGCTATTAAATTAGCTGTTTAATATCAGACATAGAAGGAGACCTGAGAAGCAGAAAAAGTTGATTCTAGAACAGAGCTGGCTTTTATTTTTACAAGTAAAACATGAAAACCAGCAACTGCTCTACAATACAGATATTGCTGACATATTTTTTGGAGAGGGAATATTCAAAAATCTGCTTTCCAATCCTCGGTGTAAGTTCCAGAGATGTATTTAGTAACAGCAGCAGGTTTCAAAGCGTGACTATTCTTTGTGTCAGGTGGCTTGGCCTAAGACCAGTGGATGGCCAAACGTGGCAACAGATGGCCGGAGGCTGGAGACTTGTCCTTGAGAACACAGTGTTCAGCCCCTCAGACTGTGCACGGAGCAGTGGCATTGCAGTAACCATGGTCCTACTGAATTTAGGGTGTTGGATCTCCTGTGAAGGAATTTAGAGGGAAGACTCAATGGACTGGATGTGTGTAGCTCAGGCAAACAGAGGAGGTGTCATATCTACAAGTGGAATTCAGGTTCAGGGGAGAGGGACTGTGGGAGTATGAAGGAAATTAAAAGTGGAAGGAGAAAAATTACACACTGCTAACTGTACTCTCCCCACGTACCCCAGAGCCATTTCCTCAATTCTTTTCTGCTTCACCTTTCTCCATTTATCCTGAGCTGGTTTCCCCCTACAGCCTGTTCTGATGTCCCTTTGCTCTGTGGCTGAAGGAACGCAGGGGCCGAGGCCAGACTGTGGCAGACTCCGGCCTGTAGGGAGAGTGAGTGGTTGGGTGTTGTGTTTGTGGCTGGCATTCACCAGAACAGGGAGGTGTTCTGTTCTGGCTTTCTTATGCTCAGTGGGAGCTCTAATGCAATTTTTCTCTTTTATTCCACTATCCATTAAAAAAAAAAAAAAAAACAAAACCAACAACAACAAAAAACCCATGGATTTATAGTTTTGTAAAATTAGGTTTACTTGCTGTATTGTGAAGTTCTGGATGAAGTAGGAGTGGATTCAGAAGGTGTTTTCTCCTATGGATAGTACCTTAGAAATATTATTGTCTCTAGGAACTTACTGTTTATAGATGGATACAGGAAAACAAGGTGTAAAGCTGGATAAGGAAGGAGACGGTGCTCAGGAGAACAGAATATAGCTTTATTTTATATTTTTATCATAGGTGTCATGGCAGAAGGGGACATTAGAGTTTTGAAAAAGGAAGAATTATGTAGCGTTTTATGGAAAATTTCAACTCTGGATGGAAGTCAGAAGGCAGAAGGGGTTTGGTTCAGGGAGAACTTTGGTTCTCATTTTAATCCCTCATGTTATCTCACAGCTAAAATTGTTCATTGGACAATCTGTCATAAAGTAGGTTATTGCAATGTGCTGCATATTCAGGTGATTAGCTACACATATCTACTCCTACGTAACTAGAGGTCTGAAGCTCTAAATTCATTGGACAATTATTGTTATTGTTGTAGGCAGTCTTACGTTTCAAGTAGAAAAGAAAAGCAAATGACTGCAATACATAAGTTTAAAAAGAGATTTTTCTCTTCTGACAGAGCAGAAGAAGCAGCACTTAGCTCACATTATTCTGCTCACATTTCAGGACTCTTGTCATCTTGGCTTTTTTCTTAACTTGTTTTTCTTTAACTTTTGACAGCTGTTTCACATAACTAATTTCACATGTCACCAGTGTTTTTACTGTTTATGTAGGCAGCATTTAGTACTAAGAGCCAGCATGAACAATACAGGAGAGATAATCTGAGGGATTCAAACTTTAGGACAGGGAATGGAGAAATAATGCAGTCAGCTCAATTTAATGCACTTTTAAACTGTTAAGTGTCAAGTAGAGACTTTTTTCAAAAAGCAGACTGGTTAATAGGGCCAGTAAAAATAGCTCTTGGAAAAAGTGGCAATAGCAGCAGAAGACAGAAAGAGTCATAATTTTTGAAAAATATCCTAGAGTATCTCAATTGTAGTGGGGAAAAAACCCCAATTTTTTGGCATGTAAGTTACTTCGAAAGTAAAATTACTTATTTAAACTCCAGTCTGGGAGGTGTTGTGCTTTAGAAGCTTTTAAAACGACTGAAAGTGGTTATGTAGTGTTCAAACTGAACAATTTCTGCACCACACAGTGAATAGCAGTTATAACCCCTTGGGGAAGTAGCTGTGTACATAATATTGGATCCACTTCTGGATAAATATGTATTTAATGTTAAATCTTTTGCATTTGGGAGGGTGAACCTTTCTGATTCTGAAAGGATAACCTAATGCATCTCTCAACAGATTATATGAAGGCCAAGAACAAACAGAATTTGAGGAATCAATGAGGAGACTCTTTGAATCCATCAACAACCTGATGAAAAGCCAGCACAAAACTGCCATTTTGTTGCAGGTTGGTGTGTGTTTGGAAACCAGGTGGATTTGGTTTTCTATATGGTTCTTGTTCATGGGCTTTTTTATTTTTGTTCTTTTTAAATCGAGGAAAAGACACTCAGGAAATTTATCCAATATGTCTCTTTTGTAATTCCCCTCTATTGGAAGAGCAGGTTGTCTGATAAATTTGAAGGTTAGTTTGAAAAGGTCACAACAAGATACACTTACAGAAATTCTATGAATGTAGCTGGCAAAAGAACCAAGACACAGATGTTGGAATCTTTCAAGCAATCTAATGACATGAAGCCTCCAGTGGGACCTGAATGTTTAATTCTGGAGTTTCTCCAGATAGTGTTAAACAGGGATTACAGCATCATATTTGGGAAAATACATTTTATTGTCTCAGTCTTTGGGAGTTACATTTTTTAAACTGAAAATAGGATGAGGGTTTGCCATTCATGTCAATCTTAGTTATTCTAACACTTCAGAATCTGATGTTTAAAAGAAAACCAGAAAAACAGGAGCTATTGACATCATTAATATAAAATAATTTTCCGTTCTGTATGAAGGTGAAAAATTATCAAGATTTCCTGTAGAGTAAAATGTAGAAGATTTATAAGGCAGCTGCAATATTGATGCTTCATACATTCTTTATTAAAAACTCATTGTATTTATTTGGCTCGAATTTTCCTCTGGTTTTGTTTTAATTCCTTTTGATATAACTTAGATGAGAAGTGGAAGCCCATGAAAGGGTCTGTCTTGAATAAAACCTCAGGTGGCTGATCTTGAGATTTGTATTAGCTGACACTTTGCATGGGGTGTTAATGTGCAACTGCAAAAGAGATGAAAAAGTAAATACCAAGTTAATTGTATAATACCATGGTTACAGTAATGTTCTAAGTGCATTTGAAAATCAATCAGATACACTGTCACTTGCTAATTCTGCAGAGGCCTTCCTGGGAACAGTTCATACATTTGAATACTGCATCAGAAGCAGGGGAAACTTCTGAAGAAAAAAAAGTATCTTTAAAGTAATACTGAAAGAGTTTATATAATAATGTGTGCTCTTATGGTACTTGTACTAATTAAGAAAGAGATCTTGGAGGATTTCATGCTCTTTGGGAGAGCATGTCACATCACTGCATTCTGCCCTGCCTGATTTCAAAGGGGCTGTGTGGGATTGTCCATCTGTGCTTCCTCTAATGAGCAGGGTAGTTCCTTCTTGAGAGTGACAAGAAAGGGTCATGGAAAACTTTTTCTTCCTTGACAGTTGCTGGGTGTGCAAGTGGCAGTGGTGCCTCTGAAAGGCTGGTGGGAGTGTTTCAGAACAGGCTGCAGGGCCAGTGGCACCGTGACATTGCCTGTACTGAGGAATGAGGAGTGTGCCTACCCTCACGTCCACGCTTGCGTGTTTAGTGCCAGTTCCTGATGTTACACCTCTTCAGCAAAGATGCACGATATCCTGGCTGGTGCTCCTCAGAAACAGCAGAGCTTTGAAAACAGAACTGAGCACCTCTCAGAAGGACTAAAGAAAAGAAATCTATGTTGATTTTAAAGAGCACATAACTGTGTTTTATAAACAGACTGGTTAGTAAACAGTTATGCTTTGATCAATACCATATTGAAAATTAAAATTTTTAATTTCTATTGAGTGCTGTCAGTTGTGCAAAATGGGTCCTATTTATTCACAAGCATGAAGCACTAGTGGGCTTTTGGATATCTAAATCTGCATAAGGTACTGCAAGTTTTCTTTTTAGCAGGAACATTTTATGGCAGATGTGAAATACTGGTTTATGTAATAACTTTGCTCTTGTTCCAAATACTAATGACTCATACAGCTGCGTCTCTGAGAGAAGCCTACAAAGAGATTGCTTTACATACAGTAAATAAAAACTACTGTATTAATGTTATAAAATTCTAATGGGAGAGGCATGGAACGAGAAGTGTCCAGCTCTAGTTTAGTGCCAACTGCTGGAAATAAGTTTAGTGGGGGGGGAAAATATAAAATTAACACTCTCTCCCACTTCATCATGAACTCCATAGGCAGCCACAGCTTTCACAAGGGACAGTATTTCTGTGCCTGATTGGAGGAGACTTCAGTGATGATACTTGAGATTCCTGCTCTAGTAGGTGGATGCAGGCCAGAAAATGGAGATAATTTCTGCTGAGAGGGAGGAGAAAGGAGTAGGAAGAAATTAATAAATCTGCCTCTGCCTAAATCCAAGACCGATTTCCCTTGGGGAATTTGAGAAGACAATGATAGATGTTGTAGTAATACAAATTAGCTTTGCAGAGTAAGGGATGGGTGGTTATTCAGTGATTCTATAGACACACGGGACTCCATAGGTGTTACACTTTGCATACCCAGAGAGGGAAGTTCAGAGAGTCTGTTGGAAAAATACAGGAATAATCAGAACATTAAAACCGACTTAAATCTGTCACACTTGGAATTATCATTGATAAGTGGAACATAGATTGGTAGGATCAATTGAGTATGTTCAAGCAGATTATGGTCTGAAGATATCAGAGAAGAAAGTTTCAGGAGCCCTGGAGAAAGTTAAAGAGATTGGGTTTGTCAGGATATTGAAACTTGAACTAGTTCCCAGAGCATTTAGATGTGTATTTTTAACACTTATTTCATCCTTATTGTCCAAATGCCTATCAGGTTTAACTGTAGATGATTTAAAGAATTATTTTGAAACCTGAAGTTTCTTGGTCTCTGCTATATTTTTTTTAATTTGGAGCTCAGTATTTTAGCCAGTAGTAATTTCCCTGTTGTTTTTACTGATAGAATCACACTCAGACTTGCGTTGAAAATTAATTCACTCAGGGAAAGATTGTTTATAAAATTACATGTTATATGGAACAGCCTCATCTGTGCCAGAAGCACTTTATTGTTTCAATTTAACTTTATCTACTGAGTGATATCTTACTTCCTAATCTGTTAAATGCTGTATACGTTTACAAAAAGTTAAAGTTATCTTTTCAGTCCTTGTTCTAAAGCTGACTGAAGTGGATGAGGCTTTGACTTATTGCAGTGCCTGAGCTTTGAGAAGGGCAGGTATCTGGTTCTGTTTTGCAGTACTGTTCATATAAGCTTTCAACAGCTGAAGACTGAATTATTAATTTATTGTTGGTGAACTGGAAATGTACATGTTAATCCACATTAGCCTTTTTAAAAAAAAACTTCTGGAGTTGGTCAAATTATCCTTTTTTTTTTAAAGAGGCAGACAGAATGCTTCTCAACTTCTGCATTGCAAGAAGTATTTAAACTACAATTAGGATTACATTTTCAATATCCCTACTGTGCTGATGTTTAAGAGCAACCATCAGAGCTGCAGAGTGACCTGGGTGCAGGTGCTGGGATGGCACTTTGTAAGGCTGGCCCTTGTAGGGGAGATTTGGAGTGTTTCAAGTTCACCAGTACAAATATCAATGTGCGGGTGTAGGGTAAGGATTCCTCCTTTTAAGAGTTTTTTATGACTGTTCTTGTAATTATTTAAAACAATTAGTTCAGAATTTATACTGTCTTTATGGTGGTAGGACTTTCTAGGTACTAGACTTAAACCTTTCTGTAATTTATTTTGGCAGGGATGATGTTACAGCTTTGTTGCATTTATCAGTTGCTTTTCTGTAGCCATTGCTGGTGACTTTTTTAGATTTTAGAGAGATTTTTTTCCTGAAGTCTGTACTTCTGGGAGACAGAATCTTTGAAATCTGGAAACCTGGAAATCAGTTTCCAGAACCTGAAAAGAGTTTGGTGAAGGGAGGCTCGGGGGTGAGGGGGAATAGGGGAGGTATCAGTACCTTCTATCCTTTGTCTGAGCACTCAGGGAAAAACTCATCCTTTTTAGTGGATGTGGTTTGTGTCTGTTTAAATCACCCTCTACTTCTGGGGAATAAAATTGAATTAATGAGTTTTAAATTTCAGATTATATGTTTTTTAGATTGTCCTACTGTTGACTTCTGACCTGCAGTCTGTGAGTGTGCCCTTTCATTGACCAGAATGTGCTCTCAACCTTAATTTATAAATCAAGCCCCTGCTCCTTTTCCAACCGTTCTGTTCCCCAACTGACAGACCACATTTGACCTACAGATGGTCTTGTCTGCTGCAAATGTCAGCTCTCCCCAGCTCGCTCCTAGGCACTGATTTGAGAAAGCACAAGTCCCCGTGCTGTGTGTGCTTTCAGAAAGCTTAGATGACATGTTCTCAAGGTCATTGAAACACAGGAAAAAGAAATTGTCTGTGGCATTGAAAAATATGAAAAATAATGGAACATGAAGATGCTGCCTTTCTCTCATTCTTCCCCACGCACTTTTGACCCAGCCTACTGCTGCAGTAGATTCTAAAGACTTTATGCATCTCTGTACAGTTTTCATATGAGAGAATAAGCCTAGAAAGGTACTGATAGTGATGCTTTGCTTGTGGTGCACACTGAGGGATGGCACAGTAACTTCTTACAGTTGCCTTGATGGCCAGTAAAACTAGATTAAGAAACAGAGCACCAGTGATTTCTTTGAATGTACTTTTCATCTCATGGGTACTCAAATTTCATGAATATGTATAATGTAATGCTGCAAAAAGAGGGCAGCTAAAAATAAGCTTGGTCAGGAGTAAAGGTTAAAATAAATTTAACAGTACATTGTATATGTAAGAAATAATTTTCTGCAGTGCTGTGGGTTTATCCGTATCCCGCTTAAAAAACTAATCTCTTAAGGTTTGAAGAAAGCAGAACATCTTGTACTGCTGACTGGGAGATTTTTATGACTTCATTAAGGGCAGTGCTCAATTGTGTCCATAGTGCATCATTTGAAGCAATTACTGCAAATGAAACTTGGGAGTCTAAAAGAGTGCAGAGGATATACTTGTAATTGTAGTTCAGCTGGAGCTATGGATCTGCAGAGAGGTTGCAGGACTATCCTTCCCACTTCCCTCCCATGCAAGTGTAGAACAGGGAATATGGGAAAGTCAGCACAATAGACCAGGTGTCAGTGGAGTACTGCTTGAAATATTTTGTGGCCACTGGTGGCTCTGTCTTTTATCAAACATTTTTCACAGTACCTGCGAATTGCTGTAAAATGAAATTCAGATGTGCAGTCTCTTCCTGCAGTATTTGTTGCTTGAAAAGCGAGGAACAGCACGTGTCTGAAATAAAGCTGGAGCCAGTTTCCAGCCCTACACAGGTATTTGTATGGGTATTTTAAATAGCCCCAGGATTTCCCAAGATCAGTAGAAGATACAATCTCTTTGTTGAAGTTGAAACAGCTTTTAAACACTTCTTTGACCTGTCTAGGTTTGTGTATGAGTGTAGGGTGAGATCTGCAGGAGAATGATTTTATGTGAAGGTATCTTAAGCCAGTATTTAGTCTCTTTGAAACACTGTATTCACTTGTGCTGCAGACTAAGCTCTCTTTTTCAATCAAGACATGAATAGTTTTTTTGGGTTTTTTGAATTGGCTACTGCAGTGGAAGTTCCTACAAATAAAATTATAGCTTTATTGTGTTTAAAAGATCTAAAAGAAAGCTAAAGAAAGCTGTGCTCTGTTAGTCTTCGTTCTAGCCCCCCTGTTCTCAAAAAGGAGACTGAGTTTTTAACAAGGAGCTTGCTCTGTACAGGTACAGAGCAATATTGAACCTAGAAAGGCTTCTATCAGATAGATCTATAACAGAACACTGCACATCACTGTAACTTAGCTTTCACCAAAATGTTAGTTGGAATTTATACCCTAAAGCTGCACAGTGAATAAAGTAGTGCGAGTTAGTTTTTATGCATATTAGCTTTAAGTGTTAGGGGTGATTTTGAGCCTGAAATTGCCTGCTGAAGTTTTCTTGTCCATGTAAGAATAGCAACTTGTCTCTTACCCTTGTCAGGGTAAGGTTTGATTATCCCACTATTCTGTCAAAACATACCTCAGGAATTGATAGGAGATAAACCATCACACAGCTTGGCTGCAGATGGTGGGTTAGGGACATGACACCCCTTTTCATCTGTTCTAGAAAGGGTGGCATCGGGGTGGGCGGGTGACTGTTACCCTGAGTTCTGCCTCCTGCATGGCACATTTCTGGGATGGAATTCATACAGCTCCTGCTTTGATCAGTGCTGGGTTTACTTATTTGCATCATGATGACACTTTCAGTGGTCTGCAAAGAGATAATCTACAAAGCCTGAACCCTTTCACTAGTCTGCAAAGAGAGTAAGATCCACTCGGTATTATGGTACTTAAGTTCCTCAGCATATCCTCAGCATAAAAGCCCTCATGCAACTCTGTGATGAAACTAATATTCAAATGTGATGTAAGATTTCAGTCTGGGGAAAGAAGTCCAAGTTTATCAGTTTGTTTTGTGTGTGTCTCTCACGGTGGTGTGCTCTGTGCTGTTTATGTACACACATAAACCTACAGGACTAACATGACCTGTCTGCCAATTCAGGTGGCTGCCTTGAAGTACATACCATCGGTTCTTCATGATGTTGAAACGGTTTTTGATGTCAAGTTACTGAGGTGAGTCACTCTTGAACATTTCCTAATTATCAGCAATGAATTCTTATAGATCAGTTTAGGGCCACAAAGCCACACCATTTCCTGCTGATCAGGACAGTGTCAGGTCCCTGGAAACATGTTTGTTACTGGTCTCCTGACAATATTTGTGATATATAAATACATATAAGTCTTTAAAAATGATAAATGTTTAGAAATACATGATCTTTTGCTGTTTCTCTCTGTCCTTATTAACACATGAAGAATTCATCTGTATGGTATTTATGACAATTTCCTTCTCATGCAGCCAACTACTATACAAATTTTACACCTGCATTCCACCAGTGAAACTACAGAAGCAGAAAGTGCAGTCCATGAAGGAAATTGTACGCAGCAACCTTTTTAAAAAACAAGGTAAACACAAAATGCCTCTAAGGCTTCAAATAAATGTGTGAAAATTTTCAGTGACTTAATGTGTGCTGCAATTGATGTTTGAAATTGAGTGAAACAAATACTGAAAGAGTGTGAATGCCAGAAGTCTGAGCTCTGGGGGGGATTCATCTCTTTCCACAGGATGGCAAGAGCTGTGCAAAGTGTGATTGCTGGCCTAGAGCAAGGAACAGGTGGGGCTCAGAGGAACAGTTTTGTGTGGTTTTCTTGTGATATAGTGGTTAGGTGGATGAGCTATATGTCCTTTCAACCCATTTTAAGGTCTATAATGGAATAGGAACATGAAGTGAAACCTTGTGAACACAGATGTTATATAAGGCGTCTGCCTGGGAAGAGGACAAAAAGAAAATCTGATTGTGCTGTGGTATGCTCAGCTGCAATGCAGCATTTCCACTTGCAGGAATTACAATGCTTCTCAACCTCTATCACAACTTAGTGTCTTTCTCAACTCTCAGGTGTGTTAATGATACTGAAATGTCTTAATCAGCATTGTGCTCAGTTTTCCTTCGTATTATCCCAAAAAGTGAATTTTTGCTGAAGGAATCCTATCAGAGAAGCCAAGTTTTACATGACTGGCTTCATCTCAGTGTCGTGTTCCGACTCCTCTCTTGTGGGCCGGATGATTGCTTCTCTCTCACCACCTTTTTGCTGTGTAGATAACCTTCAGAAGCTGAAAGGCACACAGACCACTCAGATGAGTTCCAGTTTCTGACAGCTTAGAGATAATGATTCCAGGAACTTGACAGTACAACAGTGGGTTGCAAATAGTGCCGTGTGTGAGTAGATTGAGAGAGGATTGCTTTGCTCACCTCATTGTGTGTTGCCAGGATAGTGATGCAGCTCTAACTAGCTAGGACAGATAAAAATTACCCTTACTTTCAGACCTGTGTTGCATTCCACTGAGACTGAAATGTATATTGTAAGCTTTAACAATAACTAGCTGTGTCTGTTTTGTTTTAAGACCATTGCAGGTTTCCTGGGGAAAAAAAAAGTCAAGAATATAATGTAGTTGGCTTTATTGTTTAGATCAAATTAAGTAATATTTTCACCTATCTTTATGTTAATAGTTTAATGGTCAACAGCTGTGATTTTTTTTTAACTATGTGTAAATTCATGTTTGCTTTGTATTGGTGAAACTCAAGTAGCTGCAGCTTAGGTATCTCCAGACACTGATCCAAACTATTGAGAGCAGTTCCTAATTAATTTTCAAACGGTTCTAGTCCTGCATTCACAGTTTTCTCTGGTAGTTGACTGTATTTCTGTTTAACAAGCAGAGTCTGACGTTTCATTGCAGTATGAGCTGCTTTTACTGCTGCTGCTTCTAAGATCAGAACTGCCAGACTGAGTTTTATCTGTGGTGCTTGTGGTGAGCAGCATTTAGACCAGAAGGAGAAATATCCTCTCACAAGACCGAAAGACTCCTGGGTTAAAATAAGGCACTGTCTTGAACTCTCGATCTTACTAGAATTCAGTCAGCTGTCCTGTGTTTAATACTGAGAAATTAAGTGTAAGCTATAAACTTTTTTTTTGGTTCAATACTTTTTCTTAAAGAAGCTTGTATCACTGAAGTAAAATTCTTATTGGCTCATAGATGAGGAGTGGTGGTCAGGACAGCAGATCCCAGGCTTGTATAATAACGAATAAAGCCCTGAAAAAGATTCAAAAGGAAAACAGTTGAGCAAAGAATAACTGTGTGCTTCCCAGTTCTGTTCACTAGTGAACATCCTACAGCTCCTTTCTTCCACCCCTCTGTATGTTCCAGAAGAGAAAAGAGTGGGTTTTGGATTCCCAAGAAGCTCTCATTATAGTCTGCTTAGTGTGCTTGTTTCATGTGTTTAACAGGCCTTTCGTATAGCTGAGGTCTGTTAATGCAAAATATTCTGTAAAGCTTTTACTACTTGCAGATAAATAATAATAATAGACTGCTGCTTGCTTGTAAATGCAGCTTGTCTGATGTCTTGAAATATATAGCTGGTATATCATGGGAAATGTCTACCTCAGAATGTGTTGTGAATTCTAAAAAGAGGACGTGGTTTCTGTTTCTCTATTTTTTAGGTAATAATGAATAAAATTTTTTGCTAGGAGGATTTCTAATTCTGGGGACCTCTTATAAAACCAATAAATGGTGGGTTTGGCACAGTGCTGACCAGATAATTAATACATTTTAATTTTTCCCAGGCAGGTAGGTAGTGGGTTCATTTAGTCTTAAATTTGTAGATGAAAGAAATGTATTGCCCAGAACCTCTCCTCTATTTTTTGCTAGCATCAGACACTTGACAGCAAAACCAAGCAGCTGAGAGCATGAAGGCAGCATATCATACTTGATTTGTTTGCCAGTCCTGCTGTTTCACCTATATCCTGTATACCTGGGTATTGTGAGCCAGACTTGCACTGGTAATTGACAGTTAAAGTGTACCCACCGCAGAGTATGTAAAAATTAACTGCTTGTTTATGTGCTTGTGGTGATTACATGTGCAAGACCTACCTTAAAATATTTTTACTGTGATACTTAATATAGTAATACTTGGTATACAATCACATAGTAGTAATTAGGTGTGTTCTTTTTAGAGGAGCCTGGGGAAATGGATTGATTTTTTTTTTCATCTATTACTTTAAAACAAGAGAAGTCCGCTGATGAAGTGCTTGCACAAAATAGAGAAATCAAGTTGCTGTCGTTTTAAAATACATCCTGTTTATTTTAGCTTTATCATGACATACTGTTTTAGCAACATCATGACTTATGCCATAATAGTACTAACCAGAGGGTATTTTTGCTAACTAGAAAATATTCATTTAAACATTTTGTATGTCAGTAGTTTGATGAAGTGACAGAATAAAACAGCTCCTTGTTGATAATGTAGGATTTAGAATTGCCACTATTGTAGAATTTAAAATGCCTGAAACTGAGTTTGCTTTTTTATTTTATTATTTCCTTACTGTAGTGGCAGTAAGGAGAAAACCTTTACACCATCCTTGGTACAAGCTGGTCAGAGTCAAATAGACTCTTGCAAATATATTTTCCATTTCCTGAGGCCATTCCATGAAGTTGTCCTTCCTCTAACATGGAATGACCAGCTAACAATGCTACTATTGCGTCAGTGGTTTTACCCAAGTATCTTTTAGGGCATTTAATATTGGACTTTCCCTGTTTGGTAATGAGCTTTATAGCTTTCCTTTCACCCAACTGCCCCTACATTACTAATGGCAGAAAATCATCCTTGTAATAATTGCAGGGGTTTTTTTATCTAAATTATATTTTTTGATTATGTTTAGTTAGCATTTATGTTTAGTTTTCAGCCTTAACCTTTTAATTACCATAGGAAGAGAAGTCCACATCAGTGTTTAAGTGCAGGCACTGAACAATGTGAAAGGACCAATACACAATTCAGAATCTATAATATTATAGTGGTATGAGACCATTTCTGTACTGTGCTGTTGTAGTACTGGTCACGGTAAATAGCAAAAAAATCTCTTTTCATTTACATTGCTGTGGCTGAAAATAGAAAATTCTAAAGATGCTGGTTTTGCTCTACATTAAATACAATTGATTTTAAAATTAATTGGGTAGAGAACCAAGAGCGTGTAGGGTGTAGACGCCACCTGATTCATTACTGTACTCAATGAGCTGGAAGGTCATTTACAAGAAAGAAAGCACATGTAGGCTATCTCAGAATAGGAGGCAGCATGATAATTAAGGTATGATTGCCAACAGTATCATTAACTAAAGTTCACATTTATCCAGAACAGGTAGTATTTTTTCTGCCATGAATATGGAATATATTTAACTACACTGCTAATTAGAGTGAAGTCTATTAATTTGCGTATGTTTCAGATTATCTATTATTCCTCCAGACTTTATTCTCTTTCCAGGTAGTTCATTGCAGTTCCAGTTCAATTAATTTACATCCATTCCCAGAGGTATTGTCTTTATAATTCAATCAGATTGCATACACTGGCATTTCTATTCCTTGACCCACTGATATTCACAGCGTTTTCTAAAGAAGCAGACTTATAAAAACATATGAAGGTATTTTCAAAAAGATAATAAAAAAAGCCCATGAAATTTGTCTTTATTAAATAAGCTACATGTGAACCTGAAGCTGGAAACCTTGAGGGTGAACTGAATTTATTGGTATGTGTTCCCAGGCATTCAAAAGTTTCCACTGTAGACTCGTGGAGTGCTTTCATCAGATAGGAAACGTGGTCCCATGCACCTCTGCTGTGATTGATCTTCAAAGGCCTTGCAGTACTAAAGCACTTTCAGAAGCCTTTAAATTACATTGCCAGGTTTTTTCATAGAGACATTGATTTCTTGTTCCCACTCTGTAACTGTAACACAGCTTGGAGAGGTTATGGTGGTGCAGGTATTTGAGGGGCTGAGTGTAGGATGATGGATGCTTTCCACTGCTTGTGCACTTTCACCGTAGCATTTAGGAATGTTCTAACAGGATTTGTGAGCAGACTTTCATGCAGTTTTGTCTTTAGAAAATATTTAGTCCTTTTTGGTAAGAGGACAAGAAATCTGCCTAATTTTTGATGCTTTGTTTTAGATTACTTGGTATTTTATTATTTTAAAATATCAGAGTGAAAGAAATGGTTGCCTGTCTCATATAAGCATCTCTCATGGGATTTTAGGGTCTCTTTTATGATGTAAGAAACTGTTTCCTGTTGTATCTTTCACTCTGTATAGTAGGATGTAATGGATTATTCTCTCCCTCTTGTGAAAAGGTTTTGTTAGAATTGCTTAATTTCTGTGTAAAACTACTTTTCAGGAGTTACTGTGTCATTTGTTTATTTTTGGGAAACTTATTGCCAAAATTCCCCCACCATCTCTCTGTTTCTGAGAAAGTAACAAATTAAGATATAGATGTTTATAAATCACATGGAGTTTTTATTGTAGTTAGTGCTGCTGAGTTTATAGTATTTGGAGCTAGATGTTTATGCTAAGCTGCCCCTGGAATATTTACTGACATTATGCTGAAATTTGTAAATGAGTAGCCTTGGGAGAACTGGTTTTTATTGGTGTGAAAGGAATATAAAGTGCTTCAACACATGATAAAATGTGTATGTTTTGGTAGTGGTGCTTTGGACATTGCATTTCTTCGTGGTCCAGTCCTGGTGAGGGATTTGTGCTGTAGCAGAACTCAGAGACCTACCCCAAATACCAGGAGCTCTAAGTAGGGCACACAGATGGTCACTGGCAGGGTGGGAATCGAGTTTGTGTCTTGGCTGGAAATGCAGGCCCTGTGCTCACTGTGGCTGCAGACACGGCTGCTGCATGTTCAGCATATGCAAACCACTTGCTGATTTTGGAAGAACAGCAGCAAGAGGCATATGTTAGCACCAGGGGTTAATTTGCCAGATGCCAGAAGAAATGCTGAGACTATAGCATTATTTTTTTTCCTCACTGAAAAACTTGTTCAATTTTATTACTGTTTAAACAAGAAAAGTACTTGCACACACCCATAATCACACTGATTTCTTAACTCGTGCTTGTACTTGTGTACATTACTGAGCTTTACCTGTGAAATACTTTGTTTCATTTCATGAATTCAACATAGTCGGTACTTAGTGTTGATATAGAGTATTGTTTTTACTTTCAAGATTATAAGAAAAAGGTTTAAAAATAATGAAGTAGGTGTAATTTCTGATTAAACATATTTCAGTTTAACTATTATGGTCAGGATTGAGTTGCAGATACTGATTTTTATTAATATAATCTTACAATCTGGTTCCTACTGATGAGTTCCTAAACCTATGTTTTTGGGGTTTTATGGGGGGGTTGTGTAATTTTTTTATCCCTTCACTGTGTTCAACACAACTTCTCAACATTTTAAAATACTTGGAGATTGTTCATGCATGTGACTGCTGTTTTTAGCTACTGTGAAAAAATTAAAGTTAGTCACTATTCATAAATTCCTTTAAAAAGACTCTGTATTGGAACCCAGTCTTGCCTGTAGATTCAGTCATGAATTTTGTTTTTAGCTTTTTTATTTGCTGGGGGTTTTTTCCTGGGGTACATTACCTCTAAAACATCCCTTCCAGTCTTGTATTCATTTTTTGCCAGTTCTATTCCTGCAATGTTTTGATATAGATGAGCATGGCATAAGCTTATCTGTATGTATTTGTCTGCATACATTTGTGATGAACATATGTAGATTAAAACCATTACTTGTGTTTATGGAGGAGTAGGAAACATGCTTATATTGCTACTGATAAATTTTTGTTAGACTTGACCCATTATGGCATTTTTTAGTTACATTTTTAAAAAAATCTTGTTATATGGGGGGAAGTCAAGTTAGGTGAACTAGTTTTAACAATGAGCTTCTAAATGTATGTGCAAAATGTGGTTTATAATTACTTCAAATAGAAAAGAGAGACCATAAACATATTAAAGCATTTGATAATGACACATATTGCGGGTCAGTAAAATGAAATGAGGAAATATGTGAGTTGGAATTCATCAAAATTCACAGAATCATGGGATGGCCTGGGTTGGAAGGGACCTTAAAGATCTCAATCTGCCAGAGAGGATGTGCTGACAAGGCTGTGTTGCAGCCTGACAGAGTGCAATGACTGCAAGCTGGAAAAGGCCCCAAATGCTGCAAATGCTGTCTTGGCTAGAGCAGGGTAGTGTTGGAAGTTCTGGCTGTCCTGGAATCCCTGGCATTACTCAGCCCCTCAGAACTGGAGACACTTGGACATACACCTGGAAGCTGGGAGGTGGAGACTCCTGCAGCTGCTCCAGGTGCCAGTGGTGTGCTGGGACTGCTGGTGCTGTACCTGTTCTATATCCTGCTGACACTGAACAGTCAGCAGTGTTGTGTGCTGCCCTCACAGGAGCCCTGTGTTTCTCCTTCCTTCATGTTCATATTAGAGTCCAGGAGGCAAAGAGAATTTGCATCTTGCAGTGCTGTCAGAATCTGTAGGTGACCTACGGTACCTTCCCTTTCTGTGGCTCTTATCTAAGCTGTGAAATTTTAATTTAGGTTTAACAATGAATGAAAAATATACCATTGAAAAATTATTACTTTGGGGCTTCCTAGTAAAGCAAAGAGTTAAACTGCAAATAAAATGAAGGAAGATTTTTAATAGGAAGATTGCTGCAGTTGTTAACAGATGTCCTTTGTGAAGAAACATGATGCTTTAACTGAGCATTGGCTGCCATCAGAAGTCTCACCTCATTGAAAGAATGTTGTTCACTGGCTTTATTTTTAAGGCTTTGTTCTAAATCTGTATTCAGATGACACCTATGTCCTTATTAAATTGGCATGCCAGGTTTTAAGTGGGCATGAAGCCATCCTAACAGATGGATATGACTACAGGCATGCCGGGGAATCAAGAGTAGTGTTTCCTAAGGGAGACAAAAGTGGTGTTAAATCTTTATTACCGTTTTGGCTGAACGTATGAGGCAGTCAGGAATGAAACCCGTCTGTGATTTTTGCTGAAGGAGACCCAAATGTCTTTTTAAATGACATGATTGCATTAATGACTTAAGAGTTTGAATTTCATTTACCTGGTGCATAAGAAATCATTAGGTATCTTCCAAAGAGAATAAGGAGAATAGAGGGGTTAAAAAACCCAGTCAAACCCAAAATAGAAAACATATAACTGCTTAATCCTGGGTGACAATGAATCTACCTGTCCTTATTCAGGAAGGTGCTGCCAGGGAACCTTTCCAAGAAGTGTGTTGGAATTTGGGATTGATGAATATGTGTAATACCAAATCTTTTCACAGACCTTGATGAAGAAAATGCAAGATACTCAAATTATATGTTGATGTTTTATGTGTTCGAATAAAGTTTGGGACAGCTAGAAAAAAAACAGAACAGTTGGGCTTTTTCATGCTTTTGAACATTAAGGAAGAGTAAATGTTGTTGGCAATGTTCTTACTTTATTTATCAAGCAGAAAAGAAAGCAGCTAGTACTTAAATAGGCGTCTGTCCCCCTCCCTTGTCTGTCTTGAGTTTTCTTGGGGCATAGGAGGAGGTGTGAGAATGTGAATTGCTTCATCACAGACTGAGATTTGTTTAGGTTGGAAAAGACCCTTAAGATTGAGTCCAGGTGTAAACCTAACCCTGCCAAGTCTGCCGCTAAACCATGTCTCCACATCCACACATCTTTTAAATTTCCCCAGGGATGGTGACTCCATCGCTGCCCTGGGGAGTCTGTGCCAGGGCTGGACAGCCCCGAGACAGTTTCTGCTCATTGTTTGCTACTTGAGAGAGCAACACCCACCTCCCTACACCCTTGCCTCGGGGAGTTGTAGAGGGAGAAGGTCCCCCCTGAGCCTCCTTTTCTCCAGGCTGGGCCCCCCCAGTTTCCTCAGCCAGTCCCCATCAGACTGGGCTCCAGACCCTGCCCTGGCTCTGTCCCTTCTCTGGCCTGGCTCCAGCCCCTCAGTGCCTCTCTTGCCTGAGGGGCCCAGGGCTGGGCAGAGGCCTCAAGCTGTGGCCTCAGCAGTGCCCAGCACAGGGGGACGGTCACTGCCCTGGTCCTGCTGCCACACCAGCGCTGGTACAGGCCTTTGGCTCCTGCCTACCTGGGCACACCTGGGCTCACGTTCAGCCACTGGGAGCCAGCACCCCCAGGTCCCTCCCTGCCTGAAGCACAGGACCTGGCACTTCACCTTGATGAAGCTCACCCAGCTGGCCTGGCCCACCGATCCAGCCTGCCCAGGTCCCTCTGCACAGCCTCCTGCCCTCTGGCCGGTGGGCACTCCTGCCCAGTTTAGTGTCATCTGCAGCCTTGCTGAGGGGGCATCCAGTGATGAGTCTAAATCACCAACTACAACAAAGTTTTACTTTGGCTAATTTTCTCAATTACAGTCTTCCACAATTTTCTTAATTTTTTTTTTTCCTTTTCCCAGGCCAGTGAATTGCTGATGTTTAAATAAGCACTTGGCTCATTTTCCTCACATAACTTCTGCAATGATACCTTAGTATTACAGTCTGGAATTTATATACTGGTTCAATAAGCTTTTCTTTGTCCCAAGATAGGACAAGGATTTCATATTCTGTGTAATGTTCTAGTGAAATAGTTTTATCTGGGTTTTCAAAGATACAAAGACATGACTACAGGTTTGTGTTTACTTTAGTCCACCTGCAGGCTCAGGCTGAGATCAGACCTCCCTTGCTAAAAATACTGATTGTTTTCAGGTGCTTTGATCGTATGGGTTTTTCAGAACATCTTGGAGTTACACCCTCATATGAGATGGCTTTAACTGGTAGGGGTCTTATAAAATCTAATTAGTTTTCTTTTTCTTCTATTGATGAATAATGTCCTAGAAGTGCATTGTAAAATTCATTCTCCTGTATTAACTAACAAGCTGAGTTTATCTAGCAGCCAGTCAAAAAATATAGACATAAAGCTTTACTATTAACCAAAGTAATTAACACAAAAAAAATTAATTTTCTTACTAAAATCTATTGATTTTTTTCATATTAATATCAATGGCAAGTTTGATTTTTTTTAAGGAAATAATATAGCTAAGACTAGTTAAACAACCTTTGAATTTCCATGTAGCTTGACACCTCAGCATTGTTCACACCTGAAAATGCACTGTAAATAATTGATCAGCTGCATATGTTACATCCTTTTAAGAGATTCTGTATGTATCAAATACGGATCCAATTTTAATTTATACTGCAAAGTACAACTGGGAGTATTGAAGCTTGCAGAGTAATGAGCTCTAAAATCTGAAGGAAATCAATTGTACCTTCTGCCTCAGCTGTCGTCTCAGTACAACAGGAAAATTTGGTCTATGCAAGAAGCCCTGCTTTCTCCATGTTGGAGGAGCATGGAATGGCTCTACGTGGAATGTAGACATAATGTCAAATTACGTCTACATTCCACGTCATTCAAATATCAAACACTTGATTTTTCCCTCAAAATACACCTGTGTGGTTTTTAAATGAGTTATAACAGCAGGGATTTTGCATTCTTGTAGGAAGTGTTAAGTGACCTCTGAAGGCTGGTATGGAGGGGTTTTAAATTCAATGATGTTTGCTTCCACTCCACTTTTAAGGTGTCCATGATCTCTTCTGTGCTTCCTGATTACTGATCAAATGGGGATCACTAGCATGTGAAATCAGATGTAATTTGGTGATTAATATACCCATAATACCTAACTTGAATCCTAGGTTTTTATTTTCTATATGAGGACAAATACAAAATGTACTTTATCTAAAAGACAGGGTTCCTCTTGATCAATGACTTTGCTCAGTTTAGTCTCTTACTTTGCTTTTGAAATAAAGCTCATTAGGTATAGGTTTTTATTATCCAGTTGCTCCCTGTAACTTTGAAAGCTACCCAAAAGGAATTTTTGTATTTGCTAACTGTCAGACAGTTCAAAGGGACATCTTAATAGCTTAAAATTGAGCTGGATATTATTTTGAAGGAGTGAGAGCAGTAAGAATGTTTATCCTGGCAGATGTGAAACTGGAATGTGCAAAGAACCCTCCATCCTCCTTGTGAGAGGTGAAAAGTGGCTGAGATGTCACGTAATGTGATGTGACTTTGAACTTTGCTGTTATGAGCAGCCTGTTAGCATAGCACTCCCTACTGATATTTTTTGAAGTGTAAGTGTTCTCAAGGCACTATTTTTAAGAATGGTAGTTATGGGGAAAGAGTTGCCGGCTACATTTCTTACTTACTGTTGATTTGGAATCTGTATTTGTATTTGTCATTGCAGAGTAGTTAAATATATTTATCTACATATGTTCATCTTTATGTTGTATTAGTTGTAGCTGTTACTGTGTCTGTTGCAGATTGTTAGGGTAAGTTATGCATCCTTATACAAAGTGTAACTTATGCAGAGCAGGTTTACAGCAGAGAAGCTGTGGCACAAAGTGTTGCCATGGGCAGAACTCTGCTGTAACTGCAGACAGGCAGGGAGAGGGGTGCGGGTGAGTTTTACTGCCGAGGCTCTGCTTGGTGTATGGGATCCACAGTGCTGTAGAAGAAATGGGGTTTAGCTTGTGCTGAATCATTCCTTCAGCATTTCTTGTACACAGTCAGAGAATCTGGAAAGGAACACAAGGATGGAGCAGAGTGGAGACCAGAAAAGAGATATTTCACTGCACGTGTGTTTTCATACAGGTTAAATATATGTGAAACAGTTTTTATGCCTCACTACAGATGCTGTGCAAGTGCTAGGGATTAAAATTACAAGAAATGGGTTTCTCCTATCTGTCTTTAAAATAATGAGTTTGATAGCATCTCTTCTAATATAAGAGACCTTGATGTTTGAGTCCATGGATGAAAAAAAGGCAAACCCCAAAAGTGTCCTTATTTACATTTACAGGCATATATATAACCTTGTTCCTAACTTTCTGAGAGTGTCTGTTCATTTTCCAGTGATTCAGGATCTCCTGTAAATTTCTGGTTGTGTTGTGGCACTTACTCGTTATCTGTGGTTGGCTGCTCTGTTTCTGAGGATTAGAAACTGGTATTTGCAGTGCGCCAAGCTACTGCCACACTGCCATTGATTAGCAGTTTTGGCAATCAAGAATCACAGAGTAGCTGAAGAATAGCTGGAAGGAATCGAGTTGGAAGGAATCTGGGAATGTGTCCAGCCCAACCTGCAGCTCAGCATGAGGTCAGCTGTGAGGTCAGAGCAGGTTTTTCCAGGATAGAGTCTGTGCAACCTGTAGTTCTACTGCTTGGCTGTCCATGTGAGGAAGAGGCTTTTCCTTATATCCAGCCTCAACTGCTTGCTTGGATTGTGAGTCCATTTTTTTATTTCATCTGATCCACTTTAAAATGTGTTGAATGTGTGTCATCTCTCAATAGGACTGTTACACTTACAGTCCTTCTCACAAGCACCATGAAATGGAACTTGGTTAGCAACAAATGCTATATCCAAAATATAGTTTAAGTATTTTTGGAGTGGTCAGAATCTTGATGAATGAATTCTGAACTGATCATACTAGGAACTGTTTCCTCCCTGAATAACCTTAGACTGTTGAAGGACAGTTTCCACAGATAATACTGAAAAGAAGAACTTAGGTTTGTTTACTAGCTTTTTTGAAAGTAGTGAGTGAGCTAATAATCTCTTTTATAACTTGCACTTATTTCTTGACTGAATAGGTAACTCCTTTATTAAAAAGGTCCTATCACATTTCAGCAAGTTTTTAAGGTATTGCACGGAACTTGTTTTGTTGCTGATGATCTTTCTTTGGTTTAGTTTTTGGTTAAACTAATAGCACTACGTTTGTTGCATTTACAATTAGTAATTCCAAGTGGCTCATATGAGCAAATCACAAAAGTATTTGCTAGTTACTGAATTACATCTCAATTTCAGAAAACCTATCATATTTGCTGTCTGCAGCAGGTGACCACGAAGCTGCCAGTACTGACTTCTGGAGGGCAGGAGTTCTCTGCCTCCATGAACATAAATCCATGCAGAAGCGCTTTAGGAGTGTTGGTATCCCCTGCTGCTGGGCTCCACTACGTGGTTTGTGAGCACAGCCCTTTGGTTTCTGCTTCAGAGGGGTATCTGTGGCCTGCAGCAAGCGTGTCTGTGCAGAATTGGGCACATAAAGAACTGTAGGCTGTGTGAAATTCGTTTTTATGCTGCTGTTCAAACAGGTCTTGTGTCGATATGTGTTCTTTAACTGCTGTTGTACTGGTGAGTTTGTAATTTAGTTATTGGGTTAGATTTGTTTTGTAGCTTGGAACAAGTGTTACAGAAATAGTTACCAGGAGGAGAGATGCTTTCTGAGGCAAGAAATTATGCTGCTCTTCAGACATGATTAAAAGCTCTTGGCTTCATATAGCTTGGAGCTGTTACTTCAAATAAGAATAATCTGCATGGATTGCTTCTGCTGCTTCATCTGCAAAATTCAGACTGTTATAATCTACTTTCCTTTCTTTTCTTTTTCTTTCTTTCTTACTCTTCTGTCTTTCTGTACTAGCACCTTCATTTTGGAAGCATTCTGAGCCCCTGGCTTGTTTTAAATCACGTTGGATACAGTTTCACCATGTCTCACAATGCAATTGTTTATCAGGAAGTGCACTCCCTCTACCCAGGTGCTCTAAATCACCCTTAAAAAAAAAAAAGATAGATACTGTTCTCATTAAAGTTATTTCAAATTTGTCTTTCTTGTACTGCTGACATTTCCTATAAGCACCTCTCTCTTAAAAAGTCAATGTATGTGTGATATTGAAACTTAACTTCATAGTTGTGTTAGCTTCCTTAAATTTAAATAAGGATAAATGTATGCACAGCTCTCACCATCACAGGCTTGGTAGGCCTTTCATTAGAGTCTTTTCTTTGTCTGCATTCTTTTATGTGCCTTTAGAAGATATGTTTCAAAATGATAGGACACTTCTGTTCTGTTGTTTGAGTCTTATTTTCAAGAAATAAGTTAATAAGTACAGTAATTTTCTGGCATTAAAATCCTGTCATTACTTAAACACAATTAATTTCCAGATGCTTTGTATGTAAGTGAGTAATTTGTCCCCAAGTGGTTGCTAGAAGCTAAACAGCCTTCAGAATTTTACTGAAGCAATTTGTTTTTATCAGAATCTTTTGGTTTTGATCTATGAAAATACTGTTGACTTATGAAAATACCACACAAGTACAGAATATTCCTGAGGCACGATTGGAAAATCAACAATTCCACGTTGGGACTGTGGCTGTTAAAGCATATTGTGTTTCACTGTTTGGGGGAAGGTTTATTTGCACACAGGGTTTGATTTGTATTTGTTGTTAAGGTAATTTGCTTTCTTTCAGAATGCAGGGACATTCTGCTTCCTGTGATTACAAAAGAGCTGAGGGAATTACTGGAACAGAAGGAGGATCAGCAGCTCCAGGTCCAAGAGAGGAAGTACTGTGTTGAATTACTTAATAGTATCCTGGAGGTTCTGAGCTGTCAAGACCCTGTAAGTATTGATGACAATGCAGAGAGCCCAAGTCTGTAGAAAGCTTGAGCTGATTAGGTAGTAAATTATTGATGATGATTAATCTCTTTCAAATATTTAATATGAGTCAGTGGCAAATTGAACTTTTCTCCTATTTTTCATAAACTTAAACTAAAGGGCAGTTGAGGTATTAAAGATGAACACTGACATCTGAGTGACCTGATCCAGTTAAAGAAGCCCCTGCTCTCTGCAGGGGTTTGGACTACATGACCTTTCAAGGTCCCTTCCAACCATCACTTTTCGATTTTTCTATAATTATTTTAATTATTCAGAATAAATTTCAGATTTCATCTTGCTGCTCTCATAAAAACTCCTGTAGTTTCTGAAACAAATGTTTTACAATGTGGTAAGGTATGTTTCTACTTTCAGCAATGTCTGGGTACAACAGATTACTCTTTACTGTATTTCACTTGGAGACTGTAATTTCTTTCTCAGACTTCTGAAATTTTGGAACACTGAAATTTTTGTCTCAGTCGTTCTTTTTTTTCTCATTTGAGAGAATATTGAATTGACTTTTTAGTCCCTCACTTTTTAATGAGCAGTAGGTTATTCAATGAAGCTTCTCAGTAATTTGAGGCATTTATTCTGAGAAAACCTCCTAATTAATTACATTAGGAAAGCTGTAATTTCTTGGGTGAATATGTGCTGATTTTTCCTCAACTATAGTTTTCTGATAGGTGTGTTCAAACTTTGCAGACTTTGGATTAAGGCAAGTTGTCAGTTTAGGAGTTTTTCACTGTGGCTCCTTGGATCATTTCTTAGTAAATGGAATCACTACAGCATGTATCTTGATTTTATTAAAATCTTTGGTACTGCAGAGGCTTTTCTGTTTGCACAAGGCAACCTTTCCATGTGTATTATGAGCTATTTGTCTCATTGGTTTACACTTAAGCAGTTCAGGAGGAACTGATCCAAGGGGATACCAAAGAGGGATTGAAGCATTTGAATTTGAAATGCAGTTCTTAAGAGAAACAGTGAAACCATGATAGGGCAAAAATTGAAGTTATCCTCTTATAAGGCTGTAATGCAAAGTAACCAGTTTTGTTACTGTGTCCTTTAAAAGGTAAAACACAATTTTAAAGCGAGATGGAGTAATACTTTCTCTGTGTGTACCACAAAAATGAAGTTTATTTTTGAATTTAACAGTTACCGTCCATAGCAGCACTTACTGATGTGTCAAAGACTCATTAAGGCCTACTGAACATATGGGTTTGTAGCTCATCTTTGTGTGAGTGAGAACATTATGCAGAACAGCAGAAGAATTACTGAGAATTTAAAACACGTGCATTAAAAAAATATATTGACATTTGTTCAACAGAAGTGGCATTTCTTCAGCAGCTTATTTCAAGGAAGGTAAAATGGAGATTCTCTGTGAGATGTTTGGGTCACAGTTATCTATGGATTGTGCTTGCAAGGAATACTGATACATTTCTGATATAAGGAGAAAAGCCCCTTGAGTGGGTTTAAATCCAGCAGTGGTGTCAGAACATGCTGAGCCCTTTGGAGGCATCATGTTCCTGAGTCTAAGAAATACTGTAGAACAGCTGGGATAGCAACAAAAAAACCAGATGCTTCTGTTGCCAAAAATTCCATACCCTGGCCTGCCTCTGGCAGTGCAACTGCTGGTCAGAGAAAATATGGATTTTAGAATATACTGAGCGTGTGTCATTAACTGTAACACCAGGCTTCGTAACCACAACAGGAAATGCGTGGCCATCACTTGTAGTTTTCTCTTTCCTTGACAGAGAATCCATGGGTTACGACCTCATTTTTTAACCATACACTGATCCTGCTTTGGTACTAAAAATCTGCTATTGAGATGACTTGTCTGAAGGAGGAGAAAGGAGCAAAGGAAGGGAACGCAGCAGCATCCAAGTATCACACAGTCATTTGTCTTTAAAAGCCAGTACAGATTTCTCTGGAGTGTAACTCCCATGTTTATTTTCCAGCTAAAGGGAGAAATCTTGTTTCAAGGCTGTATTTGCCTTGCAGCAGTAAATACTTTGTAACCTGTAGGCAAATGGAAAGAGTTCTCATTTAGCCAGATTATTGTTTAGGCAGTGTCCTTCAGAATGCCTTTTTTCAGTGTGACCTAGATATAGACAATTGGTTTGGTAATTAACCACATTATTTCAGCTGGGCTTACACTTGAACCCTAAGATGAATGGTTTTCTATTTAACAATTCACTCCCTGTATCCCTTAGCCTCTTTCTAAGAAAATGGATGTTTGACCTGCTGGAGGAGAAAACTTCAGCCTTTAGTAGCAGAATCACTTTACAATACCAATAACACCAATGCCTTGTCCTATTTCTTGTGTTTTTTCCATCTCAGTAGAGAAACCCAGTTTCAAAACTTTTTGGAAACTTAACTTTGATATTTTTGCATTGCATTTATTCTGTGAAAGTCACCAGAAATAGAACGCACACAAAGGACAGGGAAGAAAAAACAGCAGTAGTTGTTCTGTTTCGTGTGGTGAAAATTTGTACTGTGAGGTGATCTTTGAAGTTGCTACAGAATTTTTGAAGAGTGCATTTTCTTTGTCAAAGGAAAAGATATTTTGATATTACCAGCTGTGCTCTCCTGTTTTGCCTCACATTGTTTAGCAGGTGGGAACATGGTAATCACCAGATCCTTGTGTTCAAATGCTGTTTTCTTCAGCTGCTGCCTCACTGCCAGGTTCTGCAGGTAGCTGGTGTGTTGTTAAAAACTCTGTTTTGTGTAGTGTTTGTGTGTTTATTTTTATGACTAGACAGTCACTGTTGGGCATCTCAGTGAGGTGCTGGGGTTTGATTTTAAGTCTCCTCTCCAGCAAAAAACTTTTGGATATAAACGGCATTGTTTTGACTTAATCATGTCTAAAATTAGCTTCATAGCTTGAGACAGTGCTTCAAGCACCTGTGAAACACAGTTAAATCTCAGAACTGCAAGTAAGTCATTGATGAAGGTCGTGGTGAAATCAGGGACTTTTTATTTCTGTTTTAATTAAATCCACTTCCCTTTTCCTCTTTACAACACTTCTTCATGCAATCTGACAGTCCTTCATGAGGTGACTTTGTCTCCAATCTGACATATATGATATATTTTAATATTTACTGAATCAGAACAACTTTTTATTAATAGTGCCTACAAAATTAAATGTAATGGTAAATGCTTTCTCTTGGAATCTACAGTGAAATCTTGGCTGAGACCGTAAGTGCAAGAGAGATGAAGAATCTTTTCCTGTTCTGTGCATTGTCAGTAACTGGCAGCAGTTGCATTTTAAGCTGTTGAGCAAACACTAGCAAACAAGCCTGGAAACATTTTAGAATTGTAAAGAAATTTTTAAAATTTTAAGTTATGGCAGATCTTAAGGCTCTAGCAAAAGAGAATATCAAAGGAATATAGTTAGGAATAGTGCATGTTCTTTCAGGGCCTGTTACCTTAAGGTCCTCTGTGGAAATTTTCTGCCAAAACAGTGCAGGATTATGAGCCATGGTTTAAAAAAAACTTATCCTTTTATATGGTACTTTATTTGTATGTATGGCAGAGGAATACAAGTTACAGAAGTGGGTGCAGCAGAGAGTGAGCACACAGGGTATGGTTGGTATAGAGTTCATTTCCTCCATGGCTGCCCACAGAGTGCCATGGTTTAGATTTGTGACCAAAACAGTGTTGATGATGCAGCAATGAAATTTCGGTTATTGCTGAGCGGTGCCTGCACAGTGCCAAGGCCTCCTGTGCTCCTCACTGAACCCCATGCCCAGGAGGAGAGTAGAGCTGGGTGAGAGTTTGGGAGGGGACACGGCGGGGACAGCTGAAATGAATTGACAGAAGGGTGTTTCCAAGTGGTATCTCAAGTACAGGTTGTGTAACGTTGGAATTCCCAAGCAGCCACTCAGTGAGTCCCTGTTTGCCACTGCCCAAATAAATGAACGCTCCAGACTCTGAAGCACAGGGTTGACTCTGAAACAACAAAATTGCTTTTTCTGTCCCAACCCTGTAGCAGTTTAAATAGAAGAATATTAAATCAAACACTATCTGCTTTTACCCTGTGCAGATATTTTTGAAAGAGACTGAAATTGTGTTTGGTTTGGATTTTCTCTTAACTAATTCGTGTACCAATACTTGCCACCCAGCCCAGCAGGGAACGTGAAGGTGTTTGAGTTCTGTGAGAACGCTCCCTCCTGCTGACCTGCCTAGAGAGTATGAACTCTCATCATTCCATGCCTTGGTCACCTGGAAAATCTTTTCAACAGGGAAGACAAACACACCTTTTTTGACCAGCATATTCAATTAAACGGAATAATACAATTAATGTTTTCCAAGTGAACATTTTTATGTGATACAAGTAGTTAATTTAGCTCCTAAAAAAATCTTACACTTTATCAATGGACAGGATCCAAATGATGTATTTTCCCATGTCATCCTTTTGAAGAGAAATATGATTTGGAAAAGCACATATTGCAGTGGGCTGTTAGATTATTTTCTGGAGGTAGAAGCTTTAAGATAAAATAAAAGCTGAAGTCTCATGTATTGACAATGTGTGAAAACAATTTTTGTTAATTTAGCGATGTCAGAATTGAATGCCTAATTGTTTCTTAGATTATCAAGAAGAAAGGGAGTCTCAGAAACCATTTTATTTCATTTGCTAATGCTTCTCTGAAAATTCAAAGGTCTGGCAGAAAATAACCTTTGTGTGCTTGAGCATATGTAACAGTCTTTCCAGGAGAGGTTTGTTATGTGCTACTTGTGAAATAAGAATAGAGCTCGTCTTTAATGATAGAGTCAGGGCTAAATGTTAAAATTCATTATGCAATGTTCTGAACTGTTACTAATTATGGTATAGCACATACTGAAATGTGGAAGTGAAGTTACATTACATGAGCCCTCATTTTTGAATTGAAAGAAAAGGGAAACTAACGAACAAGTTACATCCCTGTGCTAAGTGCTACTACACAGTTTATCAGTTTTGGCTGTTGATACTGGGTTTTTTTAATAATAGTGGTAAACAATGTCATAAAACCAACAACAACAAATGTGTTTTCTGTGCAGCCACTCTCAAGTGTAGTCTTGTTATAAACATAGAACTGTACCAGAGAAAGTGAAATTTTAAAGAAGGAAGCACCAAACACACACAAATTATTCTGTGAATACATCGTTCATTTATAGAATATAACAAGTTCTGAAATGCTGTGACAGGTGAGGAGGTCACTTAGGCTTGTGTGTGTCATAGTCAAAGGTTACAAGAAGACTAACTGGTAATAGTAAATAAATTGCTAGATGTGGGCAAGGTTCCTGTTATGAGGTGTGTGGCCTGATCCAGAGCAATCAGAAAAGCAGAAAGGAAAAGGAGAAAACATTGGCTGACTCAGAGGAAGAACAGAACCTGAAGCAGTTTCTCCTGGGATGATATTGGAGCTCAGCTACCTAAAACATTATTAAGAACTTGTGGTTCTGTGACTGTGGTGGTCTTTCCATACTATGTCTGACATTAGGTAAGGGTCTTGGTGTAAGCTGAATAGCCTTTTCTACTAGAAATTTGTTTAGATTTTTTCTTTCTTGTTGCATGCTGGTTTCCCAAGTTGTCCAGTGGTCGGAGTAAGGTCAGTGAACATGGTGAACATAAGGCTGTTCCCATTTGCTCAGGGTTTTAAAATAAATAATCCAATGTCCTTCTTCAGGCAATGAGAGCAGTACTTGGGCCGACCATCCCCAGTTTGTGCTCTCCCAGAGCAGCTCGGCTAAATGAAGACAAGTTTCTCCTTTAATAACTCTGTATTTGTGACTGCTAACTAAGAATATTCCTAAGCTCCAGCCTGCGCTAAGAGCAC
Source organism: Machaerirhynchus nigripectus (assembly GCA_013397975.1). Lineage (NCBI taxonomy): Eukaryota > Metazoa > Chordata > Aves > Passeriformes > Dicruridae > Machaerirhynchus > Machaerirhynchus nigripectus. Next base: position 355,113 of record VZRQ01000110.1, on the reverse strand, counting down.
TGGCAGATGTGGGGAGCTGTGAGACAATTTTCCTCAATTAACTGTACCAGGGTAATGCTGTAGACTACTGGGTTAGGGAGAGAACAGGAGTCCCTTGAGTGAGAGATGGGAAGTGATTGTTTGAAACAAAAACCAGTTGTGGAGTAGATTGGGCTGACATTGGACTGAAATTGGACACGAGTATTCCACTGAAATGGCTGGAACTAAGGAGCAGTGTGAGCAAAGGGAATTAGTGTTTCTCTTTCCATAGGGTTGTTATATTGTACAACTTGAACTGTCAAAATGCAAATAATTGGTTTCTTCTTACTTTTGAAAGAGATATGATTTTAATATCAAAACTCTGGTTTCTTCATTTCCAGGCTTCAACTTATCACCATATTCAAGAAATAATGGTGCAGTTACTACGCACCGTGAACAGAACTGTTATTACAATGGGACGAGATCCATTAATTGTGAGTAATATTTTAATGCATTCTCAATGCTTTGAAACTCATTTCATAGTTATCCTGGAAAAAAATGCAAATGCAGTATTTGTGGAGTCCTTGTGAATTTTTTTTTTATTTAAAATTAAAATTCTCAAGCTTTATTCTTTTTCATTCAGCTGTGGCACTGTAGTCACAGTCTTTTGAAGTGTAGTTGTGAGATTTGAACATTCTTCAAGAGAAAAAATGATAAAGGTAATTGATATTTGCAAAAAAGAAGAAAGTTTTACAAACCTGCATAAAGGACATGGTTTAAGACATTGAAAAAAGTATTTCTACTAATCTAAAGTGAAATTTTCTGAGTAAAACTGAAAAAAAAAATCTGGGCACGTGCTGGAACAGAACACTCACCTGAGATTTTTTTTTTTATGGAGATTCCATGATTTAAGAGTTATATTCGAGTACAAATTCTGCAATTTATTCAGATTTAAATACAATCTCCTCAGCATTCCTCTGGATTTAGACTATTTGTGAGAATGCAGGGAGTTCACCAGGAGTTCAGAGCTCGCCCTTCAGACTGTGCACTTATGGGAAGATGTTTTTTAATGGTTCGCCTTTGGAGATTTATTTTATTCTGCAAAATCATAGCATCATTTACTTGATGATTTTGGTCACAAGAGGTACATTGTGTGCCTTTTAAAATGTCCTGTGTTTCCCTGTTTATTTCTATTGGAAAGCCAAAATAACAGTTTTAGATCATTGCCAGCCGGAGCATGTGTGTCTCCTAATGATTACTCTCCTAATAACTGAGGAGACTAATTGAGTTCCTCGGCGGAAATATTTGCCAGTGCTTGCTTTGAACTCCCTGGTGGTACATCTGCGAGTTTGAGACATCCCTGGGGCTGTTTATCTCAACTCCAGGCTGTTGTTGTTCGTGTGTAACCCTCGGGCACATCCACGGTCACGAGAGGAAATGGTTTGCAATGAGCACCAGTGACCCTTTCAGTTCTCTGTAGTGTCTGAAAATGCTTTCTGTGCTCACAAGGAAAGCACGATATGGGTATTGTGGATGGCCTGACCAGTCTATTGAGGAGTATTTCTGGATACCATAAACAGCACATGAAGAAGCAAAATGAAGCTGTTTTAATCCTGCATAAAAGATCTATTAGAAAACCAGTAGGAAACAAGCTTGCTACAGTAAATGGAAATGGCTTGAAAAATCTGTTTCTTCCCCACCCGCC
>VZRQ01000110.1:263022-353408 GCA_013397975.1 Machaerirhynchus nigripectus | reverse complement strand
AATAATTTCTTCAGCTGTTTTAACCTGAAAAGAACAAATTCAGTGTGAATTTTGAAATGCAGTTCTCCTGCTTCTAATTATGTTCATGAGCACCTATGCTTATGTGTATATTGGGCATTTTAGAGGTTTTTCAAGGCAGAATTCCAATAAATTGCTACGTTTTCTACAGCTGAGGCAACACCTCTCAACAGAATAACCTTTTACATGCAAATAAATTGTTTTTAATGAACAAAAGTATTTTGTATTCAGAAAGAACTGGCAAAAGAAGCTTTATCCATGCTCTGTGTGCTACTTTAGTTCACCAAGTTAATTTTCAGGTTTGCTTTAACACTTTTGAGAGGGTCAAACTTTCTGTGAAAGCCTGAATGCTTGATCTTTTCAAAATGAAGCAGATAGTCAGGAATTATGTCCTGGAGAATGCTTAGGTGAGTTCAAGCTGCTGAAATGTGGTGAAATCTGCAAATATAGGTGGGACATGTGGAATTGCTGCAGCTGGACTGTGTAGCTGATGTTATAGAGCTGTAAGTGAAATTTCAGTTGGGGCTAAATCTATTACTTCCAGGAGGACAGAAGGTTACTCTTTAGATTCTTAAGTCTGTTACTGTGTTTTTGAATATTGCAATTATTTTTATTAACTTCTGCAGTGTAATTTTCTGTAACTTGAAAATGCTCTGGACAGTAATGCTAATACTGATTTATACTGATAAAAGCAATGTTTACAATTTACAAGACCTGTAATTCCTTTCAAGTTTAAATGCCTTGCACTGAAAGATAACTGGATTTGATTTACCTGTGGGGTTTTCTTTTGCTTTCTGACAGTGATAAGTAGGTTAATTTTCGTATTCAGGTGTTCTTTTCACAATCCTCTTGCTTGCTGGCAGAGATTTGGGTTTACAGTTGCCTGGATGTTTTCTTGCTGCAATGCCAGTTAAAGAGAAAAGGAAAGGCAGGGTTCTGCCTTGGGCTTAGCTGGTAAGTGCCTGCTGGGAGCTGTGTTCATGTAATTACTGGGAAGAGTCAGGCTCAAAAAGAAATAATCTCCCCAGGAGAAGGAGGTGGTGGTGGAAAGGTAATTTGGCTCTCTGCAGCTACTGCAGGGAAGACTTAGTTAAATGCCATTCTTGCCTTCATTGTGGTGTTTCAGCAGCTGAAGGCTTTCACAGCTGCTTGGTTGTTTTCACTCTTAAAACCCCAAAAATCCCTGGCTGTTTGTAGTTGTAGAAGTGCTTCTAAACTTGTGAAGAGGGACAAGTTTCTTATCTGAAACCGGCTATGCAATCTTCACCTTGAATATTTCGTGAAATTTAAGACTTTTAGTTTAAGGTCATTGTCATGCAGTAAAGTCCTCCTACAGGAATTACAGAAGTCAAAATTATAAACTGTGTAGAACACAACAATACTTGTTTTCAGTCTTGGCTTTGTTGGGTAAATAGATATCACAAATCCACCATATACATCTTAAGGGTGTCTTTTAGTACTTTCAGACTTGATTTTGCTCACAGTATCAGTTTAACATGATGAAACAAGTGTAGCTATGCTACACAGAGATTTTTTTTTAGACAATATTTATATATAATATTGTACAAACCAAACTTTGCCAAAAAGAAATCTGTGAAGTCTGTTAAGCAGAGCTACTCTAGAGCTTTCTCTATGGGCAGATGATGACCAGAGAAACTATTTGCAGAGCTGCCATGGTTGGAGAATTCAATATGTTGAAATATACTCCTGGTCTAGCTAAAAGCTACAGCTTTTTTGTTTGGTATTCAAATTGACATCCTTGCTCTGCCTGGAAATGCTGCAGAACAATTCCCTGGAATGCCTGTTAGTTTTCCATTCATTTTTGTTTTCCCAAAGGGCAGCTGTTCCCTTCCTTTGTAATCTAAATGCTGTTTACTATTAATTGACTCCTGAAACCTAATAAAAAGATCTCATTTTATTGCAAAAGATGACATCACATTTAAAGGGCCTAGAAATATACAAAGCATACACTAGAGACTAGGTGCCGTTAGGAAGACGGTGTGTGTCTATGCTGGCAGGATTATTACAGTGCACAGAACCATCACAAGCCCTATGTGAACTGCTGTTTACACCAGACAAATCAGCATTGTATTCAAACATTTTTAATTTTTAAAGAAAGTCAGTTTGACTCCATCAAACAACAATTTCAAATACAGTCATTTTGGGATGTACTGCATTTTGTGCAATGCTTTATATATAGCATACATCATTTAAATATATACTTCTCAGAAGCCCACAATACTTTCATAATCAAGTGCTGTCGAGTAGCTGTGGTTTGTTTGGGTTTTTTGGGGGGTTTTTTGACAACTTATGGGTGGGGTTGTGGGTAATTTTTCAATTTTATTTAAAAATGTGTTTGTATTTCTAACATTTCTTTCCTGCTCTGGGAGCGGTTTTTAGGGGTCAGACAGTAATTTTGTAAACCAGAGAAACTTTCTGTAGCCAGTACTTTTATCTTTCTACTGCTCTTCCATTCTTCACACCATAAATTGTGTAGTGTGTATCTGGTAATTTTTTATTTCCTATGGGAATTAATAATTAATTACTAAATATTTTTAAAATATTAAACAATAAAACAAACCCCAATGCTCTCATATTATATTTTCATCTAGCCTAGATTCTCCAATTATGTGTTACAAAGCTCTTGAATTTTAATTATTTTATGTTGCTAAGATATACATGTTTTTAAATCTAAACACAACAACTAAGAGGCATTATCCTGTTCCTGTTCCTGGTGCATCCATGACTGACACTTCCCCACCATTACCTTTTAGTGGGACAAAAGCCTTTTGTTCCCATGTTCTCTTTCAAGTTTTATGCAGAAAACCTTCAGAGTGTCAGGTACCGTGCAATGACTGAGGGTAAAACTTCTTGCAGCCTTCCTGAAGGAAAGTGCTTTCACAGCCCTGGAAATTCCTATTTTCTGTCAAGGAAAACAGATGCCCTGAAGGGGCTGAGTGTGATAACTGAGCAGAGGGAAGGCTGAGGGACAAGCGGATGTTCCTGCCTGGCAGCAGCGGGAGCTGAGGCTGGGCTGGCCTGGAAAGCTCCAGTGCTTCCCTGCTGCTGTGTGCAAGGGTCACAGACAGAATTTCACATCCACACGTGGATGATCCGGACTGGACTGACTGAGAGAACTCAAAAACAACTGCCTCGGGAATCTGGAAAAGAGAACCTAATTGTGACTGGGAGGTTAAGGATTAAAAATTGGTTACAGTTCTGAATTCCATCAAACTCAGACATTAAAATATGAAACCTGTAAGCCCTTAAATCTGTGTATTTCAGCTTTTTAGGAGTATTGATGTTTCTTCAGGTCAAAAGAAACACTTAGACCCTTACTTGTAACTAATTTTGATTGCACTTTCTCAAACTAAAAAGAGCATTTCTGTTCTTGCATAGTTTTCCTGACCCCAGGAATTGATTGGTGCTATGTGGTCAACCAAAGTGCTATGGTTTGTTTAAATTAAATTATCTGGATCCTTTGAAAATAGATTGAAGGCATCATGTGCATCATGTGGGCAAACCCAAAATCAGATAGCTTAAGATGAGGGCTTATGGTGTTTATCAGCAAAAAGAAAGGCAAAAAGATTGCTTTTATATCATAAATTGTTAAAAATCAGCTCAATACAGAAAAAAACTTGCTGGTTTGACTAGTGTTACAGCTCTTGGTATTGCTTATTATTACACTTTACCACAGGGGATATTGGTCTTAAAATGCTATTTTAATACACAAGGATAATTTATACACTAATAAATCCTTTGCTGCATCAGTTATAGAGACTAATGCAAAAAGGAAGTGCTCTTGGCACAGCAGCACAAGCAGTGCATGTACTTGAGTGTAACACAGGGATGTGTTCTCATGTGGTCATTTAATTCTTACCTTCTTTATAACCACAACCTGTTACTGAAGAGCTTTTCTGTCTCACTAAAGGCATCTAAATATATATTAGTAAAAATTAATTCCCTTCTGAAGAGCCTCTAAAATAGCAACAGTTTTGTGCCTGTCATTTCTGTACTAACTGAAATTAATGTGAAAATGTTTTTTAAGTGTCAGTCCTTCAGAATTTTGATCAATTAAGCCATGACATATTGCATACTTTCTTCTAAAAAATTAGTTTTATAAAGAAATTAGTTCTTCCAGACAAAATTCTTCTGTGCAAAATTGTTTTTAATGTATTTTCAAATGTGTAATTAACCCTAAGAATTCAAGGAACACAGAAGTGTACAAAAAGTGTACAGACATTTAAAACTAACATTGCACAATTAATACAGGATGACTTAGAAAAATAAGATGCAGGGAATAATCTGTGGAATACCCTGAACCAGAGCCACTTCTAAGAAAAGGTCTGCAGTACATTCCACTAAATTTGCTTTGGAAAACCTTTTCCCCCCTGCCCCCCATATGAAAGGTGACCATGTTTTCATGAGTAAAATAATAGTATCACCAATCATAAATTGGGTTCCATTGGCACACCCTGTGCCAGTGGTAACTTGAGTATTTCTGGAGGAAAGAAGTAGCTGCATTGACATCTGATAAAATCTTTTCAGCATATATCATTTTTTTGTGTAATACAGATCAGTTCACTAAATATTATTTTTATGTTAAATTTTTTATAATGTATTAATTTACACCTTAAGGCAAAAAAAAAATCTTGGGGTATTTTGGTACAGCAATACAGGTCTTAAATGGACACTCTGGGTGAGTGATCCAGTAAGACAGTAGCCAAAGTAGTTATTCCTCTTTATCCAGCAATTTTGTGATGACTTCTGAGGGACCGTGTCCAGTTTCAGGCTTCCAGGTACATGAAAGACATCAGCTTACTGGAGGGACACCACAAGGATGGCTGTGGCTGCAGCATGTGAGATGAGAGGCAGGGAAAATTGGATTTGTTCAGTCTTTTAGAAGTGAGGACTTAGGAGAGAGGTCTTATTATCCATGTTGTTCTTCTTGGAGGCGTACTTGGACAGAGCAAGATGTAACAGACACAAATTAGAATGCAGGAAATTCAGATTGGGTGTTAGGAGAAAACCCTGGGAAAGCCTGCCTCAAGGAGCTGAGGGTTCTTGTCTTTGGAAATACTCACAACTCAAACTCACTGAACTGGACCTTGCTTGAGTAGGGGTTTAAGACAAGAGTTACTGTGACCCTCTCTCGTTTTACAACTCCCCAGTTCTTTTCAGAGAAGTCCATTAAAGGGCTGAAACTTCTAAATGGTGGCTTTTTATAATGAACAAGGAAAAGGATAAAGTAAAACTTGACCTGAAATCCTTTTGTTTGTAGTTCAATAGTAGATGACAGCAGCAAAAATATCTCAGTGGGGATGTGAAATAATTATAATTGTCTCCTTTGAGGAGAGATTTGTTTAACAACTTAGGTTTCCCTGAATTTGTTCTTGATGGTGTGGTTTGTTCAAAGATCGATGAAGTTTTCTCCTTTTAGTCCATGTTGCTTATAAATGGGAACTGAAGGCTGTGTGACATGCGTAGCTTTGTCTACCATTGTTTTTTAAAGTAGAGATTTAAACCTTCTTATTTTTGGAAACTTGAAAAAAAGGTCTTTATAAAGCATATGAAAGTGTCCTTGGAAAAAAATGAGAACTTCCTTTTGAAAGAAAGAATTTCTTTTCTTGAAAATAGTATCTTCATGCACCTTTATTCAGTGAGATGATTTAACTAAATTCAATTATTTTGATGTTTCAGAGACTCTAATTAAACATTCTTAACCTTTGTAATTTCATAATAGCACATTTTCAGCTGTGTGCTCTCGAGCTCTTTCCGTTTTAGTGTCTTTTGAAGTGTAAAAGGATGCACGAGGAATTCAAATCCACCAGAAGCATTTTCTTTTCACCTTTTTTGTTTTTCTCCTTAACTCCTTTTTCTCGGGAGCTGGAGGATCAGGTGGCGGCTTCTGAGGTGAAGATGAAGCTGGATTTTGCTCTGCATCATCCAGTGTTTTCAAAATTTGATGAAATCTTCCTTCTTGTTGTCTGAAGTCATATTCTACACTATGGAAAAAAAGTGAGAGATCTATGCTAGTAAGTGAGAAATTCCCCCTTTAAAGAACATGTGGAAAGGCTGCTTCCCTCATCAGAATCACTTGGTGTTACTCAATACAGCCTTGGGTGAACACAAGGGGTTTAGGGGTTGCTCCTTTGAAAATATGTTCACCTCTGAATGCTTTTTTTGAGCAAAAACTTTAACTTCATATGAGTTAAGAACTCCAGCATTGTGCCTAAAGTGATGGGACAAAAATGAAGGGAGACAAAATGAAAATGTACTAGGATGACCTGTCAATGCATTTTATTCAAAGGTCAGATTTTGGTACCATAATCCAACAGTCATATGCTTGTAATTAGAAACTCTCACATTCTTAACTTTGTTAAATGTGAATGTCTTCCTCTAGGACAGAGGCTAGGAACAAAAATACATGAAATTAGGCCAATATGTAAGTCTTTGAGGTAAGTGGTGTTAGTTAATGGGAAAGTGGAAGTCATTTCGTCCATTGTAACCCCTAATTATTATTGATGTCAAACAAGAGCCAAGATGTTAATTAGATAACAGCAGATGAGCGCATAGGATTAAATGTGAGGTTCAAAAGAGTCAGTGTGGACAGGGATTAAGCAGTATTGTATGTGTTTTCCTTATTTCAATCACCTTTTCTGGGCAGGAGAGTGAGTTGTCTCAGCTGTGTCTGCTGTGAAGTTTTTAGGAGGCAGGGGAGAGTAGAAAAGTTGTATTTGCCATAATGGGAGGAAAAGAGCATCCTCTGAGGGGGGTTGGGATGTCACTTCAAGGCCCTGAATCTGATTTTGGCACCAGTCAGAAAAAATCTGTGAAATTAGTAAATATGCAAATCTTTAAACACTTTTAATTGGGAGTATTTTTATGTAGAATCCATAAACATCATTGAATAGTATGTTAAAATTAACTTGAAGATGGTTTCCCTTAATTAATGTGTTTTGGGGTTTTTCAGTAAAAAATGCAGCTCAGCTAGTGAAAAGAAAGCAGGGGGATTCTTTTCCTTTATAAAAGAGTAGAAGGATCTCTTGAACAAGAAGAAATGCATAATAAATATAAAAAAAGCAGAAGGAAGCGATATAAAATCAGGGCCTCCTGCATTTCATCAGCTTATTACGAAAACTGCAACTTCATACCTTTCAATATTCACAGACCATGGGTACTGGAGAAAAAAATGCTGGGTTTATAGAATACCTAAGGGTAGCATCTGCTCATGTTCCTTTTTTCTGCCCTTCTTCTGAGTTTTTAATTTAATGTTGGAGATACCATCTCCAGAGGCAGGAGGACAATTCAGTCTACATTTAATACTGCCCGTGATAACTGGTTTGGGTTGCTACTTGCATTTGTTTATTATAATGCAAACATTTCTATTACATGATCTAGATGGAAAATCCCAAGGCTAGAATCCCTGCTGGGTAGTTAATAAATCCAAATTTACAGTCACTGTTAGGCTGAAAAGCTCTTTATGACTTCAGTGATCAGTGTAATCCACATGGGGGTTTCTGTGAGATTAATGCATTGTTTGACTCAGGGACTGTGTGTGATAACGATGGTTCAGTGACAGCAACCCAGCACCCCGTGTGCAGGGTTTGCATCAGTGAGGAGTGAGGTTCTCTTAGAGCAGGAAAACTGGGAGCAAGATAAAACACTTGATTTTATAATTGCAGCTGGGATGCTGTCTTAGGGGAAAAATATTTGCAGGGACATTTTAGGCCACATAAAATTGCACGTGTTTGTCTAGAGCAAACACTGACAAAAATTGCTTCTTTCAGAACATTGTCTAATGAACTTCAAATATTAGTCACTTAGAATGCTTTTTTCATAACCACATCCTGTGGAACACCTCTGTAAATCAAAAACTATTGTTTCCTTACTGTCTCCTTCTTGTCTCTTAAAAGGAGAAACTTTTTAGAGCAACTCTGTTCTGTACATGTTCTATTAATCATTGCACTGTGAGCCTCCGGGCACCATTATCGTTGCAAACTACCTGGTAAATCAAAAAGGCCCCTTAATGTTTTCCTACTTCCTCTGTTCTTTCCTTTGAATGATGATGCCTGTTGTTCAGGATCTTTCCTGCACTGGAACTATGTAAACTTAAAAACACAGGGTATTTTTGAGAAGAGAGGAGGCATCCTGTGGTCAAGGGTAGTCTGTATACAAATTCTAGGGAGTGACTTGTTCATGTCTTGTCCCATAAAATACACCGAGATTGTTTGTTCAGAGACAATGACCAAGTAAAGGAAATCTGTTTTGTCCTGGATCTTCTTTTACTTTTTAATGGATACAGTCTGTGCTCTTGGATATGTCACATAACTTCCCAGAGTATCCAGTGGGCTGTGAAGAAGACCTACAGCTTTGTCTCAGAGGAGCTGTGGTGTTTAATTTGTGACATGTTAATTACTTGGAAATTTCATTACCAGAGGTTTAGGACATCAGTATGGGACTGAGCTGTATGTTGAACAATAGGTTCCAGTGCTGTGTCTAGTTTATTAAGCTCTTTACTAAATTTGGTTCATGCAGAACATGTAGTGTGAAAAACACTTCCATGTGAGTATTTATATTAAATATTTCCATTTTTAAAATTAAAGTTCTAGTGATTAAACACTCTTGAAGATAATGGTCTGCCATTTTCTTTGAAATGAAGGAAAAGGTTTCAACCTAAAAGAGAAATTTTCTTACCCTTTATTTTTGTAAATGTGCTCAGGTAACCCAAGGTGTGGGTTTTCTGCCTCATAACCTAGCTTGCAGAGCTTAGAAAATGCCTTTATAAAACCCCTTGCTGAGTGGAGAAGCTATACATGCAGTAAGCCAAGACTTTGTACCTGCTGGCTTTTGGGCTGATGTCTGGACAGCTGAATATTCCTCAGTGTGTTTTTATAGACTCGGCATTGGAAACACATACAGCTTCCAGAACACGGCCCTGCAAAGCTTTCTGCTCACAAGAGTGACCATAAACTGCATTTTAAATCTGGAGTATCTTACACTCAGATCGCACTCTCTGAAATGAATAACAACTGAGGTGAAAATTGTGGGAATTTTGATTTCATTTTGCATGTTAACAGGAACTGTAGCTGTAGCTCACTGGCATTCGGAGAACTGAGAGCTTATCTTTTCTAAGATCTAAAATTATTACAGAAACCCTAGCTTTAAAAACATATCCCACAGAGGAATTTCATCATCAGAAATGGCATCACAGATTTTCAAAGCATGCCAGTAATAACACTGTGAGCCTTTGGGGGAAGTTTCTGTTTGCATTCTCCCAAGTCCAGTCCCCCTCTCCTTTCAGCCAACACCACCGTGAATTGTTTTCTGCTTGGGGGACAAACAAAGCACCTCCTACAAACCACTTGGTCTTTTCTTACAAACTGGCTTAGTCACAGTTGAGAAATCTCACAGGTGTGAGCAAAGCCCTGTTTTGTGCAACTGGAGGGATCTCCAGCCGGGACAGAACCGTGGGAGGGAGCGAGGTACCTGTAAATGATGCACGCCGTGTTCTGACAGGTGCTGCAGTTGTTGAGGTCCTGCCCAGTGTGGTAGAAGTTACGCCTGGAACAGACAGCAGTTCATGAGATGTGGAGTTATAGATACAACAACAGAGCTCTGAATCTTTTATGGACAAAAGCCGTTCTGTTCACCACTTCTGTTAGCCCTACTAAAAATTCTAGTATCAAATTCTAAGTTGGAAGGTTTGTTTAAGAAAACCCGAACCCTATGAGCCTTGTCTTGCACCTTTCCCACCTCATGCTGTTGAGGGTTCTGGTTGTTGGTTCTGGCATGAATGCTCGTTATAAAAACACTCCAACATGAGACTGCTCCTAACAAACACACTTTCAAGTATATGAAAGTCCATCCATTTGCTGAATCAGTCTGATCTCTGTCCTTATGCTTTCCAGTCTTCCCTTTTCATGTTTCCTTATTTGAGTATATCAAGTTAGATTTTTACTGCAAGTAAGATACAAATTTGGATTGTTGAGAAAATAAGAAAAGTGACTTTTCGTGCTTAACACCAACTAGAGCTGAAATATTTTTATAATGAAGAGATCTGCATTAGAAACAAGTTGAGATTGGTAGCTCATTATGTCTGAAGAAGGTGTAACGCCTACATTTAATAAGTTTTATTTAAATAAGGGGAGATCAGTTGGTACCAAAATAATTTTCTGATTGTTTTGGGAAAAATGGGCGTTCATGTGCATTGTTGTGCTATCTGTACAAGTGCTTGGAACGCTCAGTGTGATGGGTCTGCCAGGGTGGACTGAAGCTTCTCATTGAATCTCACAGTGACACTTCGAGATACTTGACAAATTTTTTCTCTTCAACCATGTGGTACCTGAACAGAAATGGATTATAAATATTGCTGGATAATCTGATTGTGCTTCACTGCAAATTAGTCTTCGCTATGGGCAGATTTGCAAACATAATTGAAACTCTTGCAGTCTCCCAGAGAGAACTGCATGTAGGGGAGGAGGAGGGGGTGTTCTTTGCTGCCACTCCCTGCGGAAGCACAGCCAGGTGGTGGTTGGATGAAGATTACAAGAGACTGCTTAAGCTTGAGACATTCTTGGATCCCTGCCTTGAATCTTGCTTCTTACCTGAATTTCTGGGGTTTGGAGTGTTGTAAATATTTTCTGCATTTTTGCTGTTAGTCTGTCTACGTGGATTTTGTTTCTTGTGTTTAGAGCTATTGCAGATTAGGTGCTAGAAAACCATATGGAACCACCCTCTGAGGGAGGGTAGCTGGAGCTGAATTGCATGGGGAAAATGTTACGTACAACAAGAGTTTATGTGGGCACAGTGGAAGCTAACAAAAGTATTTTCATGTTAACAGCCAGATGGACATTACTGGTTAATGTTTCCAGATTAAAAGAAGGTAATATGTATGGAGTAAAATCACATGCCAACTTGATNTTTATGTGGGCACAGTGGAAGCTAACAAAAGTATTTTCATGTTAACAGCCAGATGGACATTACTGGTTAATGTTTCCAGATTAAAAGAAGGTAATATGTATGGAGTAAAATCACATGCCGACTTGATTTATATAATTTTAATTTTTTAATGAGTGTAAATTCTCATTTGAATTGCGAGTTGGAAAGTTATTCAACAGAAATACAAGAAGTTAACTTCAATTCCCAGCTAAAATACTTGGAAAAAGAAAAAATATTCTTCAAAATAGATTTTTTTTTCATTTCTTTCCGTCAGAAGCTGTAAGAATATTGGGGTATATAAAGTTGTGGCCTCAGTTAGTTCTATCCTGAGAGTTCTGCCCATGTGAGAACAAGTGCAAAGCCCTGATGCTGGGTGGTGTGAGCACGGCAACATCATGCTCTGGGCTATTTCTGCAACTGCACCCACACAAAACCCTCAGTGCAGCCTTCTTGTGATGCTTGCACAGTTTGTGGAAATGTGGAATACTATCTGATTCATTCATTAATTTTGATCAGTAAATACAATAGATACACACTGTGCAGTTTTGCACACATAAGTGATTTATCTACATGCATAAGTTGCCTGTGCTAAGGATTGAAGTAAATTTATGGTAATATGATCTTCTCGTTGTTTTATGTTTGAAAAGTACAGTAAAATGGAACCATAATTCCCTTGATTTTTTTCTGAGTTTTCAACGAGAAATTGTTTGAAGGATACATTACTTTACAACAAAACAGAACTTTAAAGTGTGGCCTAGATGCAATTACTGTAAGAGATGATAGTTTGGAAAGCTCCATTAGGATAATCTGAAATCTGTTTTGAGCATAAAAATATTTAAAATTCTATTTTAACTTTGTTCAATCTTTAGATGTTAGTTGCATTTCTGGTATTACAAGTTTTTTTTTTTTTTATAATGCATGATAATGCATGAGTACTGCGTTCAGCCTTGGCTACCAGTCCCTGTGTCACCATACTGACAATAAATACAGGTCATGCTTTGTTACAGGGGTGCAGAAAGGAGCCACTCTGAAATCTGAGGGTCTGAAGTGAGCTCTTGCCAACAGCCTCCACATGCTCTGTCCTTGGTTCTCAGTCTGCATGTCTGGCCCTCTGTGTGTATCTGACCTTGCCGTGTTTTGAACACCCTAAATCTAAATGAAAAAGGGAGTTGTTAAGCTGGGTCTTGCACTGGATTTAGTAAAGGCAGTGTCAGCTAAAGCCAAACTATGAAGGGACTCGCTTCTCTGCTGAGGCCCAAACACCACAAAAAGAGTGTAAGATACATTTTTGCAAACTCATCTTTGGACACCAGAAGAGCCGTGTTTTTCAGTAGCAAAGGTTAAAGGAATGCTAACATCTACTTTACTCTTCTGATGAATTACTGGTATTAAAAATGAACCATACCCTTCACTGAGGGCTCTGGATTTTTCCAGGTCTTGGATTACATTCAAAAGGACTTTAATCTTCTCCTGGTTCGACTGCAAGGATTCCTCTACAGACTGCAGCCTGCCTTGTAGGGCACAGAGTTCACCATGTGCCAAGTGAATCTGATTTATTTCGTTAATCTCTTTGTTGCTTTGCGGGTTTATTTCATTCCTTGGCGGGTAAGACTTTATGTGAAATCCTTCTAAACAGCTGTTACACTGGGAAACATCTGACTGGGTGGAATTTTTCTCTATTTCAGTATTACATGACAGACATGGTTTTGATGCATTGCTGCTGGTCAGTGACACTGTCGGGTGATCATCACTTGGTAACGTCACGCAGCTGGAATCTGGTTTGTGCTCTCCTGCCTGGTGACAGTCTCTGAGGAAACAAGGAGATGAGCTGTGATTTGATGGAGGTGACAGTGGAGTAGTTTCCTTACTGCTGGCATCCTTGCTGGCTACGGGCGGCTCAGAATCACTTTTCTCCACTTCACGAGCAGCAGAGTCGGGGTTACATTCGCTGCAGTTCGTAGGATTGCTTAGGCAAGGCTCTGCTTTTTCAGAATCAGATGACAGTGTGCTGTTTTCGTGACTTTCATTGCTGTTGATGACGGTAGAAGAATGCAGTGAATTACTTGAAACCGCGGTTGTGTCTGGTGCATCCAGGGAAATGTCTCTGTCTTGTGGAAAACCCACATGAATGTATTCAGGCACCTGTGTAGACGCAGTTGTTTTGTCTGACACTGAGAAATCATCCGAGTACGTCGGTCCATTGCTTTGTGCTTTTGTTGATTTTTGACCCAAGCCGGCCTCGCTGTTCCTGCATCCATCCTCCAAGTCATTGCTTATCCTCAAATAACAGAGCTCTGAAGGCAGAGTGTCTGGTTCACAAAGATTGCCATTGATCTGGATAGAGTGTGCAGGCTCCGCTGGCATTTCTGTCAGTGATTTGCTTACTGTCAGCTTTTTCCTTTTAAAAACCGGGAAGTGTTTCCTGAGGCTGGGAGAAGTTTGTATGGCAATATTCCGAAGCCCCTTCTGAGCCCTTGGAAAAGTTGGAGACTGAGTTAGCAAAAAACTGTGATCCCTAAGTACTTGTGTTTTTCCAGTTGTGAATGCTGTGTCTCGGGCAGGATTAGCTTCCAGCTCTGCCTTGGTGCTGACACCATCATCCTTGAAGCGGACTTGCTGGGATTTGGTCCTGCGGTGCTGGGGGTGTCTCATAAAATCCGCCGAGTCCAGGCTGTTCCTTTTCAGTAGCACTGGTCTCATTTTCATGTTCTGCTGGGCCATTGAATCACAATTTAAAGTCTGGAAGTAACGTGTTTCTTTGCGACCCATTTCATTTGTCATTTGACCTGTATATTAATATTGTTCCTAAGATACAAAGTAACACCTTACTTCTGGAGCTTATCATTCTTGTCCTTGTTATTATGTATATTTTCAACTGGCATATTCTCTTTAGGGATCCTCTTTCAAATTTAATTGCTCATTAGACCAGAAACTAAGATAAATTAAATATAAAATTTAAGGGAATGTTTCTTGTAGCTCGGGAATGCAGAAATGCTTTTGCCTGCAGTTAACATGGTCTTTGTATTACAAAATTGCAACAGGCTGCTACAGTTAACTAATTTAAAAGTAAGATTGAGTCTATGGCTTTCCTGGTGGCTCTTATTTGACAGCAGCTCTCCATTAGGGATCCAGCTTTTTTTTCTGGTGGACCAGTCACATGTGCTTTATTTGCATGCTGTCTAAACAAGCATAATAACTTTCGGGGGCATTTTCATTTCTGATGCATAGTTTTACTGATGGAGTATATCCATTAATACCAAACTGAATTGCTTTCTTTAGAGAGAGTTTTTCTTCTTCAGCCATCTTTTTAATGTTCCAATTGAAACTAATTTTCCCACACAGGTAAGGAAAACGTAACCACTTCTGACCAGGGAAAAACACAGCATCCAGTGGGATTCAGTGGGAGGCGTTATTGATGCGTAGCTGTTACTGCAGTTCTTGCAAACACGAGGCAGATCATGTCCAAGGGGTTGGCTCAGTTCTGTAAATAGGAGAGAGGTCCAGGCTGAATAACCAGCAAAAGCAGAATAGCAGAAAGCGTTTCCTGAAAATAAAAAGACAACAGTTGTAGCTGAACAAACTGGCAAACGGGGTCATTTCCCTCTGCTGTCTCCTAGTAACTTTCCATCGTCACTGTTTCTGTAACTTTGGCAGTGAGATACTTGTATAGAAACTTAAAAATGTTTTAGAATTTTGAAGTGCCTAAAATCTTTTTCATACTAAATACTTTGCTCAAAAAAATGGATATATATTTGTATACAACAGATACAAAATATCATAGGCCTGAATCTGGTCCCAAATGCAGATCTTAAAACTTAAGTCAGATTTTTAAATGGCCATTAAATCCTGGGTGAAATGGATGAAATATCCAAAACCAAACAATAGAGATGTGAGTTCTTAATTTGGAGGCAAGTTGAGGTTTGAACAAAACTTAGATTTTTTTTTTTTCTGTTTACACTTTTAGTGTGTTCAGATTTGAGTACAAGATCGCAGCTAAATTCCCAGCATCATGGTAATTTGCTATTAATCCTGTTCCCTGTTAATTCACTGGTCATGTCATTAGCCTTACTACCTCCATTAGCTCAGAACCTTTTATTTAAGCATTGCACAGATTTTACCATATTTAATTTGCAAGAATTGATGAGATGGGTGCAATGGGGAAGATCTTGTTACAGAATATAGCAAACTGCTACATAGCATCATGTAACATTTGGGCACTGTAATATAATTTAAGCAAAGTAATAATGTGATATTACTCTATTATAAAGTTTTAGAAGAAAATGAGTGTTGGATTATTTCACTGCAGAGAGAAATGTCACATAAGATATTGAGGAAATAAGTATGTGCATTAATACCAAATTTTACTTTTGTGATTTGCATAAAGTCATGGAAATCTCTGCAGTGATTGTGCACAATAAAGAAGTCCAACACTTTCTGCAAACAACATTCCAGTGCCAAGTTCTGAGTTCTCATATCATCCGCTAATTACCAGAGACTTTGCACAGTTTTGTTTGAGAATTTATCCAAATATTGCAGTAGCATTCTCCCCATCCCCATCACAGCTGCTGTGCTCCAGGCAGATGGACTACTTTAAAAGTTATACTTGCCCAATTAAATTCCAAAAGAAGCTTTAGAAAGCTAATCCTTTGTGTTTTAAATAAAAGTAAAAAGCCCTTAGGGGTTTTATGAGAGCTCTCTCCTTTGGCTGTAGAGGCATTTGAGCTACATTCCTGCATTCTTAATTTGAAAATTGCTATTTTACCTCTGTTGATTTTTAGCTACCTTGGCATCCAGTACTCTGGGTTTACTATGAATTGTAATGAACATTTTGGTGCTGTTGTTTATACTAAATCAAGCTGAAAATAAAAAAATATATAGAGAGGAATGTTCAAATATTTGGACTGAAAACCCAGACTAGTGAAATTTCAATGAGTTATAGGTGTCTGTGCTTGGGTTAACAAATCAATGCAACATTGCCAGTTACAAACTTTAAATAACATTTTCCCTTGCCCAGCATCTAATTCTTCAGTCTTTCCTGACACAGGAATTTAAAGGTCTTGTTTTTCTCATTATTTCACATTGGCTGAAGTAGGAAAAATCCTAAGGACCCATTTCATAGAAATGCTTTCAATTTATTAATTTATTTCACTCATAAAAAAAAAAAGATCAAGTCAGTTTTAAATTTATGTCTTGTAGTAACAGTAACAGTTCTAGTAGAAGAAATTTACTGGGGTTTAATGTTCCAAGGCTCCATGATCTCTCATCCAGCTCTCCAGCCTTTTCTCCCACCCCTTCCCCAGGCAGCTGCCCACAGTCCCAAGGCAATGCCTTGTGCCTTGGCTGCTTTGCTCGATGAAGCCCACGGGTTTGTTCCAGTCTCTCCATCCCCTGCTGGATCAGAGCCCCGTGAGGTGCTGGATAGTTCACATTATTCTGAAATGGTGCTCATTCCATGCTTCTCTTTTAATGTTTTGGATATGTGAGTCCGACTGATGTTGCTGCATTTTTTTCTTTTGGGTTTGGCTGATACTGTTAAGGAAAATCTTGACTTTTAAGGTCTCTGTGTGCTTTGCCCATGCACTTCTTAAAGGTGGTAGTCGCTCTTCAGTGTAAACTTACCCTTGCTCCAGTGTAATTGTATCCCAGGGTGTAACGAGTAACCCCCTAGAAAACACTGGGGTGCAAAGCCTGCCCCCTCAAGCAGCAACAGGACTGGTGTCCAACCTGGGGATTGAGGGTCTGAGCTCTTAGAAATGCACACACAGCTTAGACCGCCAGGCAGGGGGAGTTTGACAACAAGACATAGGTTTTTTTAATATAAATATTCTTCCATCTTTCCTGCCTCTGCCATCCCAGTTTCTTCAAGAGAATCAAACGTCTTTTTTTGGGTCATATTTCAGTTTAATGGCTGAAGCTGTGGGTAGAGAAGTGCAGCTGGAAAGGATAAATGGAGATTACAGGGAATTGCATGGAGTGAAAAACCTTGGAGCAACAGACAGTTGGGATTTTGGAAGAGAGCAGGTGTGTGAGTGGTGGTTCTGGGGGGATTCTGCAGTTCTGCAGTTTGTGGCAGAAGTTACATATCTGACATGGTTTTCAAACTCTTTCAGCTGCAGTTGGACACCTTAATTTTCCATTTGACTAGCTTGCTCAAAAAATAAGTGTTTTTCCTTATAGTGAAAATGTGACATGAATTTGTGGTATTGTTTTTCTTTTATGCATGTTTTGAAGCCAATATTTCTTGAAAAAAAATGTTTGTGCAGACCCCCTTCAATAAATAAAGGAATTAGGTTAAATTATTTTGTGGAGGCTTTCAACAGGGAGATGATTAGTGTAATTTGCCTTCTACTTTTGAGCATCCATGCTTTAAATTTCCCAGTTCACTCTATGGCAGAGAGTTGGAACAATGTGATCTTTAAGGTCCCTTCCAACTCAAACTGTCCTGATTCTGTGACAGCTGTAATAACTGTAGGATAATGTATTCAGACTCAGCAGTTTTCTGTCATGTCTGATTTGTGGTTTGCCCTGTATAACATGGATTTTCTATGATGCACATTTGATGGACATTTTCAGTTTAGAGAGGCAGCTCGCCGTATTTAATCATGGTTTGTGCTTGATAATAATTTTTTTCCTAGGTGGGAGATCATCAGTTTCTAAGAAATTTGTGTGACTCTCACTTTCCCTTCATGTTGCAGATTTTTCCCGGATTTCTAAGCTATTGCTGGGATCAGAGGCTGCATGTGGGGGCTGTTGTGAACTGTGTGCTTGTCAATGGCTGCAAGCAGCCTGGCCATGGCAGAGCTCTCCTTCTAAGCAGGTTCATCCCTGTTTTTCAAAATGAAAAATTAATATCTGAAATGCACCTTTTTTTAGCTAACAAGCCTGAATTAAGGCTTTAAGTGCGTTGGTTTGGATGTTGCTTTTCTTCCACTTCCTTTTCTGTCTCCATCAGAAACTTCAGCAGTAGCTGTTGGCCAAGCTGCTTAATTTAGTCATAGCTCTTCTTTGCATAGAAGTCATGTTGGGTTTTTTTCCTCAAAATAATGAGAGATGTTAGGGATAAGTTTAGATATGCTTCTGAAATCCCTGGAGACTGCAGGGAAACATACATCACCAGCTAGCACGGAGAGCTGGAGATGGATTTGAAACCATTGGAATTGGATGATGCTGAAAATTGCCTCTTTTTCCTGTCCTTCTTTCTTGCAGAGGGAAATGGATGGAAATGTGCTCAGAGTTAGAGGAACTGCATGCAAGGAGGCCTCTGAAGGGAATATTTTCAGATGAAAATGGGTGACAGATGCAGAGCCTGTAAAGTAGAAACCGTTCCCCAGAAGTGCAAATTTGCAGCTTATTGTGATACACAGGAAAAGCTGGCAGGGAACAGGAAAGATGAAACTGCTGAGAGATTTTTTTAAATGGCCTCTGTGTACAGGGGCCTGTTGTTGATCACAACCATGAGTCCTATTGCTTTGAGTCCCACAGAATAAAGCACAAAGCTATTTATGAAAGTAAATGAGTTTATTATAAGAGTTTATAAGAATAACTTGTGGAACAGTTTTGTATCTGGGGTTTTCTCCACAGCACAGCTTGTCTTGTGCAATAGTCTTCTCTTTCTTACTCTAATTGGGCAGTACACTGAATATCTGTTCCTGTTGTGTGCACAGCCACAGTCGAGTTCTCTGGGTTTTCCTGTATGTGCTCAGTTTTCCCCTGCTGCAGTGGTTTGGTAATGCTGAAGGAACGTTGCTTGAGCGCCTGAGAATAAAGGCCTGAAGAAGGCAAGAACTTTCTCATAAATCCTGCTAGTGAGTTTTGTAAGCCACCCCCAGGTGGGATCAAGGTGACTGGAGAAGAGGATCTAACACAGGTAAGGAATTCAGGGTAGGATGGAAGCTTCTGCCCTCAGAAAGGGAATATTTCAGTGATGGAATAGATTACAGGATTTTGTCTCTGATCAATTTTAGAGCAAGATTTGAAAATTACTTCAGGTTGGTGAGACTGGGTAGAGAAGATGCTGTGATAGTTACTGCAGCAGAAAATGGACTTAGCTAAGCAAGTTTTAGGGATGAAAATTGAGTGTGATTTGCCTATAATTTGATTGAGATGATGCAATGCCATTCCACATGAAGTGCTGAAGATGCACTAAGAGATAAAACTGTGATGATCTTATTTCTGAAATAACTTTCACAACTATGGTACTTGAAATTCCTTTATTCTACTTTAATAAAAATAAAAGTTCTTTTCCTTTGAAGAGATGCTACATTCCATTGTCTCTTCCAGAAAAAAAAAGGCTTTGTGGATTAGAAAACATTTTTATCTCAGTATTTCTTCTGGAACATACACTGAAAATTGTTCATGCAAGGTTTAGTGTCAGGAGGTAAGATACAACTCTTTATTCACTTAAGAGGGAAGCATTTCAGTCGCGTATTTATATACAGACACAAGTTGGATTTCTTTTCAGTGTTAGTTTGCAAAGATGAGTGTACTTAAAACTGAGAAATTTCTCTTGAAGAACTGCTTGAATGCCTACAGGGAGAGGGAAGTTATCCAACATGACAGGCTGGTGAGCTGGAAATTGTCCAAATACTGGTTCATAGCACAAAATTTCAGTCCTCTTCCTTGTATAAATCTTATCAGTTCAAAAAATATTGCTAAATACTTGATGTTTGTATCAAAGTATGCGCACGTTTTACACTTTAGATTATTGTAGGTTTATATTCAGACTTAATAAAATGTTAACAGAGCTGTATGTAGATCTGCAGGTAAACTGTGCATAGGCAGGTTTGCACCTTGTGCTGCTTTGGAGGCCTCAGCATCTGGTTGGAGACAGATTAGTTCATAAAAATGACCTTTTGAACTTTGGTTGTCAATTATATTGGCTATGCCTTTTAAAACAGTGAAACTTCATATTTTTTCTCAAGCAGCAAACTTAAAAGCTGCATTTCCATCGTTCCTATGTGACAGCTTGCCACTGCCCAGCACCTTTCTCCTGTTGAGACACTGCTACAGGAAAGCCATTTAGAACCAGTATAAAGTGCTTGCTAAAGACTGTGACTTCAACACTCGAGTTGTTTGCATCATTACAATATTTATTTAATTCTAAAAAACAAGTTCTGAGTGTACTTGCTGCAGCCCCTTAGCTTTCAGTTGGTTTCTGGGGTTTTTTTCCAATTAATTTATCACTTCAGATCAAGAATGACACGGCAAAGCTGCATCCAAAAGTATTTAGCAGTCTGCTGTGCTGCAGCTGTGTGTAATGCCTTGTAAGCACTGTGTGTTCAGTTATGATTCTTTAGGATCTCCATAACTTTTTTTGCCACTTCAGTATGTGGGAGTATTCAGAAACCGTAAGGAGTCAACTGTTACTCTCACTTGTATCACAAACCTGGTATCTGGGGAAGCAGTGAGAGAAGAAGCGGTGCCAAGCTCTCGCTGAAATACATTGTCCCGTGGCTTCTGTTTCCTGTGGAAGCACTGGAACCTGGCTGGGAATATTGTGCCAGTTCTCATCGTGGGAACAGGGCTGGAGTTTAAAATTGCATCTTGAGGCTTTTTTAGCTGTATTCCTCCAGAGCAGTGAATGACATCAGGAATGCCAGTAACTGGATGTTTGTCCTCCGGAGGTGCATGTTGTGTGCTCATCCGGGTACACCTGGCTGTGCCTCTTCCGGGATGCCAGTTTTGAACAGCATTTTTGGTGTGGGGGAATTGAGTTAAGGCAGCTCAGACTGGGTTACCAGCAACTGGCTGACAGTCAGTGCAGGAGAGACTGGAATTGTGCCTTTTGGCTTTGGCAGGGTGTCTGCAGAGACTGACACTTCCTGCAAGCTCCCAGCTTCTGGCACACAAAGCTACAGGTGGAGGAGAAGCGGAGGTTGGGATACGACGAGCTGGGGACTCCTCTGAGAAAATCTCTGCTCAGTTGTGACCAGGGCGGTTTTCAGTGTCAGGGGAAGTTTTCTCAGGCTTTATCACTGTGCAGTGTAGTCTGCTCAGTCAGTCTGATGCTTTGGCATAGCTTTGAATGCTTACAAAACAGAGCTGTGATGTAACTGGCAATAAGGTTGGTAGTTCAGGTTCTTGTGTGAGTTCTGTTTCATTCTATCCTCAACCTGTCAGGAGCCAGAATTGTCCATTCTGGAGGGGGACTGGTGAGGAGCAGAGCAAAAGAGAAACCTCTGTTTGCTTTGAGTCTCTGCTATAAGTAATTTTTACATCAAAATACACCAGCCTGCTGATGGAGAGTTCAGTGACAAGTATTTTGAGGGGTTACAATTAAATAGATGAGAATTGCATGATAAGAAATCTTTGCACATGTTTGTTCTCTTCTTCCGACTTTGCAGCTGCAAATTTTAGTTCTGTTTCATATCATCAAGAGCAAAGGCATTAAGGAAATTCAAAGTTCAGATTTATAAGATTTACAAGTATTTGGTAAGAACACAACTCTTAGTGCCACCACTGTCTATTTAACAACTCAGCAGCTTCGTGTTGCGAATGAATAATGGGAACAACAACACTGGTATGTGTTACTTGTGTCTGGTCTGTTGTGCAATATTTCTTTTCAAATCCATGAGAAAGGCAGCAGGTTTATTCTCTTTTATGAGCATTGTAAAGGTAGTTTTTAAAGTTGTGTTTTAAGTCTGCTTCACCAACTTATCCATAATTCTCTGTGACTTTATTCTTTCATTTTATACAGCATTTCTGTCCTGTACATTTAAACAGTCTGCAGTTTAATGTTGTTTGTGAGGTGCAAAGATTATTATTATGCAGGGCAGATGCCTTTAAAAATGAATTGTAGCATCATTATTGCCTGACTATTACCTTTTCTAAAGGTAGAGAGAACTTGCTTTTGAAAAGCCTTGCTTTTTGTGAGGAGAGGATTTGAAAGAATCCCACTTCAGTTAATTATTTATAGCCTGAAAAATAATATAGCCTTACAATCCCTCTCCAAGCTTTGCTCCACTCCTCATGTAGGGAGCACCAGGAAAATGAAAGTTTCTCTGCAGCTCATGCTTTGACAGAGACACCCATTCTAAGTTACAGCATTATTACCATGTGTAGCATTGTTTTATGTTATTAAAATATTTATGGCTGGATACCGGTTTTTCTTCAAAGCAATAGAGTAAAAATTCAGTCAAAACTTGTCCCACTGGGTAAGACAAACAGCTGGCTAATTTGTTCTTCGCATTTTATTCAAATAATATTCTTTTGTTTTTTACTTTTTCTTAGGGGGTTAGTGTTGGCTTGGGACAGATTATGAAAGCCAAAATTGTCTCAGTACTAACAGGTGCTGAGAAATGTAGGAATATGGAGTTTTCAAAAAAATGCCAAGCAACGTTTTTTCCTGGTATTTAAAAGAAAATGTGCATTTCTTCTTTACCCAAAGCTTGTTTAGCTTCTCATGAAGTTGGAAACAGTCTGAGTCACAAAGGGACTGGCCATTTGGCTGGAACTCAGATGCCTTGAGTTAGGGTGACGTGTTAAAAACTAGAAGGATGAATTTACAGTTTTTCTCTCGACCTTGGGACTAATTGTTTCTCTATAATCAGATCCAAATCTTGATAACATTTCTTATTTCTTAATATTAAAAAAATACTAATGTTAATAATTTCTTAAATATATAAATTCTCAATGTAGAGAAACTGAGACTCTGCAGTTTGAGGTTATTGTTGGAGATGTCACAACGCTCCCAAGTTAAGGGCTGAGGTTCAGTAGCTGGGGGTCTTTGGCCCAGAGCATAACTGCCTGTAGAAACAGAACATGAAGGAGATTCCGTGCAGCTGTGGTGTCTTAGGAGGAGGAAATAGTGCATGTAGGAAGAGAATAATGATATTTGAAAGGAATTCAATTCCATGGCAGAAAAAGTGAGGTGATGACGTTTTACCTTGTGTTGAGATGGGGAGAGAGAGTGATCTGGTAATGCACTGAAGCATCACACAGATATATTCATCTCCTGCTGGGCACCTTTAGAATCAGATGGATCTTGTGTTTGGTCTGTCCTGGAACATGTCCAAACAGCAAAGGTGCAATCATGGTTTTGAAAAATAAATCACAAAAACATAGATAAACATTTCACTCTCCTCTTGGGAAAGGTGATGCTTCACTTTGTTGAGTTTCTAAGATGGCACCAGAGAGGGAGGGAGGTGACTCTTTGATGACCTACTGCTGGTCACTAAGGGAAGATGAACATCTCTGGACACTCCAAGGGCTCTGGACCTCGCTGGAGAAATGAACACCTTCTCGGGGCAAACTAAGCTCATGTCCCAGTGATATCAAGGGCAAAACAAAAGCCTGTTTCATTCCTTGCCTTTTCCCATTTCAGGTATTTCTGAATATCTGTACCTTATAACTGATTTTATATCTTGTATAAATTCAAATTTTATTTTCAGCTTACAAAGTTATATTTAGATGGTCAGAGAAGTTAATAATTGATGACATGTCTAGTAAATCTGCAGTGTCCTGAGCTCTGTGGCACCTGCTTGTCACTCAGCCTTGGGGTTTTTGTTATTCAGTCTTTACTGAGACTGGCAGTTTGAAGAAGTCCACAAGTTTTATTTGGGAACTGCAATAAGCCTAGCTAAAAGGCTGCATGGAAAGAAGTATCTCCAAGAGATTTTTGTATGCTCAAATTATTTCTCCACAAGTGAGGGCAATTAATTTCAAAGAAGACAGGAGATAGAAGACATGCAGCATTCTGTACAAATTAATAGAAACTTCAGTTCCTCATATGTTTTGAAATATGTGAAGTCCTTAGAAAGTAACATGCAAGTTAATTGCATAAGCAGATGCATATTGCCTTAAACTCACTTTCCCTGTGCTTTCTGATCCTCTTCATAAGAATGAGGAATGGCCCAAGTAACTGAGTATTTTACATGATTGTATCATCTCTAGTTGGAGAAGAAAAGAGCAATCTCTGAAGTAGTTACATAATGTGCAATATGGCCTGCCCTGTCTCAGGAACAAAGACGACCTTTCTTCTTTTTTGTATCCCTGGGATGATCTCCTGGGGCCTGTTAGTGAAATATCAGCAATTTTATAGAAGTTACTTCCTTCCTTCATTATTTCATATGAGCACTGTGTTGCTTTAATGGTCCTCAATGAGGTTATTTTCAGAAAACTGTACTGTTTTTTATTTTAAAGAATAATTTCAATGCAAAAGGTCTCCTTGGGAATAGCTTCAGGTTTAATTTGGGTAAGTAGCAGTGTGATTCGAGCAAAATACTGAAATGTTTTTCTGTGTTATTAATAAGGCATGTAAAACATGAAGCACGTGGGCATGGTTGTGTCTCACTTCAGACATGACTGAACATGCAGTTTTTCCAATGTTTTCCACAAAAAGTTAAACAAGAAACCAAATGAGTACCTTGCCACAAAGCTGAGCAAGGCAGCCAACTCAGAAGCTGTTAGAGAGGCTTGGGTTAGGGTTATCACACAGCGTGTTAGCTGCATAAAGTTAGGTGTGTGTTCCAGGTTTTTACTGGTTGGTTGGTTGGTTCGTCTTGTAAAATAAAAAAAATTTTAAAAAATTTAAAAAAACCAAAATCTTAAAAAAAATTGATAGAACCCACAGAAATGTTGCCATGTGTAACCTGTCAAGATTGCTTTGTTCTTCCCCTAAGTCCAGAAAAAGAGTTATGAGGCAGGAATGTTTAACTGGCAGCCTGAGGGCACGTGTATCCTTGTATAACAGGAATTGACCTAGTTCAGTGGGAACATCCTTTCCTTTTTTAAAAAAATAAGTCTCATGTGTTGATAGAGATGTTTGTAATCCTGGTGTCACTGGTTTTGTGAAGAGCTTCCGGAAAATCACAGCATTCTCAGAGCTATTTCTGTTGCAATAATTAAGATTTCTGTTAGCAGACTAACAAGGCTTATTTTCACCCCCTTTGCATGTCCCCAGGACATTGCACAGGTTTGCACACCAGGCTGTTTGCCCCTTTAGCTCGTCTGGAGCCACTGCTGTGCCCAGCCCCGTGGGGACACCACTGATGCAGGACTTGGAGCCAGCAGCAGGGAAATCATTTGGACAAGGGCTACATTTGGGTTTTTCCAGCTGCTGACAGCAGCCAGGCCAAAGCACTCTGCCAGCCCACTGTCCACATCCTGCACATCTACATTCTCCAGTTTCTTTGCCACCAAAGAACCCATTCCCCACACCCTGCTGTGAAATCCTGGACAGTGTCCTTCAATTCAGCAGAGTGCACGCTCCTTTTTCTGTCTTCTCCCAAATCCCTGGGACTACATTCCTGGTTTCCTGTTTTCATGCTTGAATGCTCTGTTCTTCCAGAGCATCTGTGCCTTGAGCTGTACAACCTGCTAGGGCCGACCTAATGTCCTGGAACTCTCTAATTGCAGCACAGGCACTTAGACTTTTATGATAATCTGGAAGGGGTAAGGGAGCTCCACTACTGCTCCCCTATTTCAAATTTCCTTCTTCTCCCCTGCCTTATTCATTCAGCATCAGCACATGAAAAATAACAATTCTCTTCTTACTTGGTTGTAACCTTTTTTTATATAGAAATTATTTGTAATTATTTGCTAAATATTGTTAAAATATTTTTAATTTATGGCGTATTTAACAATCTTGAAGGTCAAGACCTTGTAACAAGAAGAGATCAAATAAAAGACATTTTTACCTTATGTGACTAAACTGCCACTTAAAAAAAGACAAATGGCCTTGGTCTAGTAGTAAATGATTTATTTTCATATTTTCTAAATATAAGAAATTCTATCAGAAAAACATCTTTCTTTTCAGGGAAATATTTAAGAAGAAAATACTCTCCATTACTGGATTCCTGACACTGAGCTCTGCAGTCTAGGAAATCCTATTTTAAGATATAAAATACTAGCAGCTTCCTTTAAAATACAAACTGAGCAGAACGAGTTACTGGTTTTTTTCTTCTTAATAAACATGCCTTGAAAACTGATAATAATCTAAATGGAAAATTTGATTCCAGTCCCTCTAGCTTCCCAGACTCTTGCCTTAATATTGTAATGTTGCAGCCATGGTTTGGAGAGTCTTTGACCAGGAACCACACAATAGATCACAAGATCCAGGTTTAGGAAGCTGTAATGTGACATTCAGCTCAATGGGTTGGTGTTAACCATGGGAAAAGAATTTGTTTGTAAAACATACCATAATGATATCCAGACATAAGATAACTCTTCAGATATCTGGGAAGTTCTCCTGACTGTATGATGGTACAGCAGCTACCAAATGCTTGTTCTGTCCTTCAGCTCTACAGAACTAAAAAGACAGAAAATTACCTGCTTCTCACCAGGTCCTTTGGTGTCAGTGGAGAACCAGACCAAGGGTGAATCCACAGACCATGATCTAATGAGCTTTTATGAACAGCGTCAGCAGTACAGACCTGAAACTGCTATTAAACCCGATGGCACTAATATGGAAAATACAGTGGAGGTGTAGGTTGTAATGGTTCTAATCACAACCTTTTTTCTGTGTGTGTTGTTAGATATGTACTGGTGCTCCCACACACTCTGTATTGCAGTGACTAATCATAAAAAAAGGAGACTATAAGACTGTTCAGGAGATGCAAACTCTAAATATCAGAGGCATAACAAATTAGATTTCTCTGGCACTATCATTGATCAAGTTTGCTTTTATAGGGGTGTGATTCTGCTTTTGTTTGTTTTCTGCTAGGATTGCCATTCCCTAACGTGTATCTACGCTCATAATTTCTGTTTGCTCTGTCCAGGAGAAGGTGTTGGCACCTTGAATTCTCAGCAAGACAATCTATTTGAATGAAATCCTAGTTCAGTGATGAGGAAAAATAAATCTCTGCAAATAGCCCTGAATATTTTGGCAGTGAAGGAAGGCAAAGAAGTGTCTTTTTGGCACATAGTCATCATCCTCAGAAGGAGCTGAGATGGTCAGATGATGTGGCACCACAAACTACTTTGATAATCATGTTTGTGAAGTTGCTGAAAACTGTTTGAAGCCCAGTTCGTGTTCGGGAAGTCGTGCTGTAACGCAGTGCTCTTACACCAACGCTCACCCATTTCTCTGAGCATGGCTTATGTTTTTTTGGGGAGCAAGTTTTAATTTCAGAATATGGATATAATTTGTTGTCAGAGGAATTTAATGCCAGGGGAGCAGAGGTGCCACCTTTTACCATCCTGCTGTGTTTTCCAAATAGCCAGGAATTGTTCAGTCTTGTCCCTTTGTGGTTTTAGGATTCAGAGGCTCCTGGATTGCAGTGATTGAGCAACCAAGGGACAGTCATACCCCTGATGGAGCCTAAGGCAGGGCAGCCTGGAATTCTTTACCTTCTACAGGCTTTTGACTGATTTTTCTTTTTCTCATTTTAAAAATTTGAAGAAAAACAAAGAGCTAAAATAATCCCTTATTTAGTTATTCAAAGAAATCTCAACTCTCATCTTCATTCTACTTTTATTCTAAGTATGTAATAAATCCAGCTCTCGGGCTGGTGCTAGGTTATTAAAGGAATATTCCTTATTCTGCCATAGCCCAGGGACAATGTGCTAGAATCTCCCTAAAAAAGACGGATTAGCATATGCACAAATAATTGATGCAGACAATGCTATCTGGGAAATTTCTATCTGGATATTATTAGAGTATCAAGATTCTTTGTTTCTATTAAATTATAATTGAAATTAAATCAACTGGGACAAAGTGACATCCCTTGAAGAGACCCACACCTGAGGAGGCTGCATAATTGGCTGTAGGTTGTGGAATACCCACTAGCAGGACATTCTGTAACCTTTGGAGTTTTATCCTTTCATCTTTATACATGTGTTTCCACAGGGTTTTCTTTCACTGAGAATTCCCTATGCTTTCTGTTAAACAACTTACCCAAGATTCAGTATGAAAAGCTCTCTGTTTAAGAAAGATTTAGTGTTTTGCCAGTTATTTGGTATGAATTTTTGGTTTTAGCCAGTTACTCTGCTAACCAGACTCAAAGATTTTTTTTGAGCTTAAAAGTGGAGCCCACGGTTACATAACAATTACAAACTTAATAAAAGCCCCTACTGGATATCGTTTAAATATGAAAAATATTTAAGATACAAATTAAAATTGTTCTAACAGTTGCTAGTTGCTATTAATCAATCCTAAACAAACACAGGGGGTAGATTGGTTAGTGTAATGGATGTGATTTGCTGGAAAACTATTTTTATTGGGCCCTATTTTTTCCTTAAGATCAATTTAAAAGTAAGAGGAAAGTTTCTGGAGTGATATGACTTTCAACAGTTTTAAGAAGAACTATTGTGATAAAACTTTGTTTCAGCCATTCACAAATAGATTGTATTAGTCTCATCTCTGATCAAGTCATTGAAATTTAATTTGGTTTTTCTGTCTTCAGTAAGTGCAGCTGAAAAAGAACAAAATCAAATAGAGTGATTTAGTTCTGGGAATACAGGAGGTGGCTCTGCTTAGTTTTAAGGAAGTGAATCATCATCCAAGACATTTGTCTTCACATTGTGTAAATTTAAAATACGGGGCTTAGCAATAAAGGAGGTTACTGCACTTTGAAGAGCTTGGATTGCTCGGTTCTGCTCTTTCTGACCTCAGGACTGCTCTGCCTTGCAGCTGCTCTGTTCTGCTCTGCAGTCTCCTGTTGGAGTCCTGGCTGGGTTGGTTCCTGCTGTTAAGTATTTCACCTCTGGGCAGGCAACTCTTCCCCCAGCCCCTGTATCACTTCCTGCAAGTTCCCTACAAGGTTTCCAGTCCTTTTAAATGGAAGAGATTGGCCAATCTTTGCTACAGTAGATAAACCATGGATGGTATTTTTAATGTTACTCTTTGCCTGTGCTTTGTGTGCAGTTCCACAGTTTCTGTGGAATACTGACTGCACCATTTCTAACGGGGGAATGAGTGCACTGGGACACCGGGCAGGACCAGGCACACTCTGCCTACTTGGCTGCCCATCTGGCTTAGTGGCACCAGGGCAGTGCAACAGCAGCTGGAATAAGAAATTAGGGAAATGAGCAGCCTGACAGCCCGGGGATACTGGGGGTTCTCAGTGGACAACTCATGTACCAGGGCAGGAAGTTCCTTCTGGCCAGTGGGACCAGGCTGGGAAGTAGCTGAAGTGTTTTGGGAGGCAATCAGGGGGTTGCAGAGGAGGAGGGAAGAAGCTGCACAGATCCCTGAAGTCAAGGATGGAAGATTTCATCTGATAGAGCAGAGCTGAGGCCGGGGTGTGACAGCGCTTAAGTGAGGAGGTGAAACAGACCATTGTGGTTTTTGATAAATGTGCTCTGGACAAGTTAGTTCTGTTTCCAAGCAATGATTTCTTGTTCCAAATCACAGCACCATAGAAGAACCACAGAATGTTCTGGGTTGGAAGGGACTCACAGGGATCATTGAGTTCAACTCTTTGGTACCACACAGGTACCAAACCCACAGCCTGGGCATTATTAGCACCATGCTCTGACAGCTGAGCTCATCTCAGTTCCTCTGACCTCACTGATTAATGTTATCCATAATTTGTTTGCAAATATGCCTCAAAGATGAACACAAAGTTAATATTACAGGAAACTTGTAGATTACACAACTGTGTTTGAACACAGACTTAAGCAGAAGTTAAATCAATTACAGTGGAGTGTTCATATCAACGAAAGACGGTAGCAGAAATTCTGAGTGGATTTATAGCACAAAACCAACCAAAAAACAAAACCCATCAGCAGCAAAAACATTGCAGAGAACGAAAAAATCTTCTTTTTTGGAATATTGCTGGAAAATCAGTACAAAGTTAAAAATCCACCCCCCTAAGAAAACATAGATGACAAAGGATCTATTCCATGAAAATCAAGCTACTTTTATGTCCTACCATGAACCATTATTTTATTGCTTTTATCTAGGTATGGAAAAGTCTTAAATGAAATAACACTGAAATAATTTTGTTTGTCTAACTTGTAACAGATCTTAAAATCTGCTGTTACTCTCCCATTGTACTACAAAATCGTTCTGTATTATTCTACCTGGTAGCCTTCTGCTTTTATAGTTGTACATCCTTTTAGCTAAACCTTGTGAATGTAAAGAAAATGGTAGAACAAGCTAAAACAGGCCAGCATGTTTTCAGTCAGAAATCCAAGGCTGTCAGTGAGATGCGGAAGCAGGATGCTGTTCAGTCAGCTATAAAACACAAGGAGACAGAACCAATGAACTAGATGAATGTATAAATGGAAAATTAAAAACTCAGACCCACTAAGAGTAGATGAATGTTACTGTAAATGAATCATTCGTACGATGGGCTCATTGGCAAGCTCCAAGTCTGTATGGATTGGGAGCTATTCCCCATTTCACACGTGATGGATACTCGAGGTTGTTGCATAGCAGCCTGTCCTAATGTTTATGTATTTGTGCCTTTCCAGCTAGAAGCAGTACATTTTAGGACTGCACATGCATTGGCAGGGACATCTATTTCTGGAGAGAAACAGAACTACTGCATTAGCAATTCACTTGAAATTCTGCTTCTTTTTCCTTTCAGACTGGTATTGTTTAGTATTTGCATAATATGATCAAGATGTTTGTTTAAACCTCTACATATGCCACAGTTCTCACGGTTTGATGGGGTTTCCTGAGGAACTGTGGCTTCAAGCTACTGTGGTTCTTTGAGGGATCACTGAGCATCTTCCACACTTGTAACCGTGTTGCTCTTTAGCTCATGACACAGGACAGCTCTGATGACTCAATGATTCTGAGAAGACAGTATTTTTTGAGACCTTCTCAATAACAGGCTCATGGTACAACATAAATATTGATGATTTTTAGCACTTGATTAAAGTAGTTGATGGATTAGTTTTTCTTTAATTACACTCAAGATGACATTTTTATCACTTTTCCTCCAGAAAGATGTTTGTACTTATTTCTGAACAAAAAAACCCCAATCGAAACAGAGAGAACTCTTTGGCCCATAGAAATTCTTGGTCACA
Source organism: Machaerirhynchus nigripectus (assembly GCA_013397975.1). Classification (NCBI taxonomy): domain Eukaryota; kingdom Metazoa; phylum Chordata; class Aves; order Passeriformes; family Dicruridae; genus Machaerirhynchus; species Machaerirhynchus nigripectus. The sequence goes on along the minus strand of VZRQ01000110.1, from coordinate 322,532 downwards.
CGCTTTATGTGCGTTATTTTTACCATTACTGTTTCTAACATGCTATGAATTTTGAAACTTCTGGCTTATCCTAAAAGGGAGTTCAGAACTAAATCTAATCTATAATTGTTGCAAACACCCCAAAAATGTTGGATTGTGTGAATAAGTTTCTTTGCCCAATACAGAAAGCCGTGTGTTAATCAAGCATAAACCATCATCAGTGAGTGTGGGGCCACAAGTTGTGAGGATGGTGCAGAGTCCCCTTACCTCACCCTGCTTGTGAGGGTAAGCAAAATGAGCACGTCCGTGTGGTTCTGTGTTTACACCCAGGCTCTGCGTTGGTAAAGTGCTCTGTTAGTGAGGGTAAATGCTCCTCAAGTGCCTGCATTAAATAAATATCCTCCCGAGTCCTTCCAAAAGTACATCTGCATGAGGATTGCCTACCCTGCAGCCACTGAAACACTTCTACTAGATTAGATCAAAATGTAGCTTCATTCCATGTTATTTCTGTTGTTTTTTCAGTGCATTTGCCTCATCCTTGCGCTGCTGCTCTATTTGAAGTTACTACGGCAACCTGTCACCATCTGCTATTATTGAGTGTGCCGGGGTTTAGTTGCTAGGTTTTGAAGTTTGTCATCTTACTCATATGATCCTGATGTTCCTCAGCTGTTTCTTTTCCTGTACGTGTTGCATCCACAGCTAACCTGCACTTTTTCAGCAGTGTGAGAGATTCCACTTCTTCCTGCCTGACCTTAGGAAGCCCTGTTTGTTTTACAGAATAAGTCTGCTATTCCTTTGGATGTACTCTGTATACACTCAAGCAAAACAACATTTCTTTAACCTTACCCACTACTTTGCAGTGTCTATCCTAAAGCCAGCACTTTAGTTCATTTAAATATGGTAATAATTATGGGGGGTTTTAAGTGAACAGAGAATTTGAATGTTTCCCGGACATTTTCTCTTTTGTTTTATTTCCATTTGACTACCTATTTACTCATGTTCCTGCTCCTGACAGCAGTGCAGCATTCACACTACCAACTTCCTGATTTCTTCACATATTTTTTGAAAATCTGTCAGAAAATTGGACAATTGAAAAAAAATAGAATTCAGTGCTGTTTCTGTTCTGGGTTCTTTTGTGGTCATAAGGAAATTAATGTATTGCAGTTGGGGAATATTTTATTAGATCTCTTTATAGTTGTCCGGAGTTGTTTCTGGGGGTTTTTCTGGTCATATTGTCCCAGCAGTCAAGTGTTTACTTCGATGCATTTATTTTTTATACATTTGACCTAGTTCTAATCAATGTTTTCTGCTATAATCCACAGACTAAATCCTAACAAGCCTAAGCACAGCTAAAATGACTCTCTAGGATTCCACCTGAACTTCACCTTGCCTGCCAGAACCTCTTTTATACTATTAAATTCCTATGTTCAGTGTTTGACAATGAAATAAGTTTTTTGATAGACTATAGTGTGATTCTGAATTTCTTCTGCCCATCCCATGAACATGCAGGTTGTGTCCAGCTGTAAGTTCTGGTTCTTGTGCAGAACTTACTGTATTCACAGGCAGTTCATGCTCTTTGCACATTCCAGGAAGAGGCACTTAAACCCCAGAGGAGAATTTCAGTGAATACAGAGAGATCTTTGCAGGTTTGATCACTGCTGTGTAGAGCCCTGTGTTATCCTTCAGTCCTGCCAGTGAGAACGGCAGCGCTGGGGGTGCAGGGGCACTTCAGAGAGCCGAGGCTGCCTCTGAGAAGTGAATATTTATTGCTGCCATTTGGGGATTAGGAGGGAGGGGCAAGCTTTAAACCTATAAAGAGGCTAGCAGATGATTTCTGATAGTTGAGATTGCTGGCAAGAAAATTATTAAAGATCAAAGAGTATTTGTATTTTCCTGCTTTGCAGTTACATGGAAAGGATGGAGGAAGTTTTTGTAGCAAACCATCTTTACTGTCACCTATTTTGTTATCATTCAGTCCAACTGATGTGAATTTGACAGGTTTGGTGCGAGGTCCTGGCCAGCAAGATGTGATCTTTGCTTATGGCTCTTTTCAAGGCACATCATCTGTTCATTTTAAAATCACCGTACACAGTCACTAAGGCATTTGTGCTGTACCATAATCACAGACATGGCTAGACACATTTTTTTGAAGTTGGTTTTAACAAAAGAAATAACCTTCTTAAAGTCTTTATGCCCTTAAGCATCATAATGCATCTATTCAGTGCTTGTGAAGAAATGCTGCTTATTTCAAGCAGTGATTATTTAACTTGAGTCTAGAAAGGCATTCAGTGGTGAATGTTTAACTACGAAAATACGAGCTGCTTTTCGTGTCAATTCTCTAACTTCTGTCGGTAATCTTTTTTCAAAATCGAGACACGAGAAGAAAACCCCCACACAATTTCAGTACTGAATCCTTTGCAATTCATTATTCCTTTCAGCTATGCATTTAACACCACAGCAAAGATTTGTCTGCTCCAGAACTGTAAAAGTGAAGTACTACTGCAGGAAATCCAGCATTTCTTTCAGAAGAGCATCAGTACCCGAGAACACACGATTTCTTACCTGAAAGCTTTTGCTTTACCTGCAGAAAACGAGTCTTCTTAGCCTTAAAAAGTAGGCAAGGCTCTCGGTAGCGCTAAGGTTACTCCAAAGGAAGGTACGATAGGTCCTTTAGGTTGTAATTGCACTGTTTGTATGCAAGAAGTGTGCTGGGTCTGCTCACGTAGGAATAAATAAATAAAGCCCCGGCAGCGCGGAGCGAACAGCAGCTCGTGGAGGGAAGCGCAAGACCTCTAGCGGTCACAGGCAGCAGCTGAGGCAGGGACAGTTCCCTCCTCTGGAACGGGGACAAAATGGTTGGGTGCGACAGAGCCTGGGAAACCTCGTGTGTCTTGGGCTCTGATGTGCGAGCGGGACAGAGCGAGCCCGAGTGACACCCAGCGCCGGAGCAGCACCGCGCCCTTGGCCGCCTCTGCGCAGCCCCTGAGCCAGGACAGCGAACAGGTCCCAGGAAATCTACAGAATTGTTTTGCACGCTCATCAGTTTTGTTGTTAAAATAAAAGCAAAGCATTGAAAGCGGGCTCGCTTTTAAAACAAGAATTAAAAGGTCAGCAAATTGAAAGGAATCAATAAGGAGGAAGCTTTACAACCTTACAGGAAAACGGCAAATCATTAAACTCACTATTATTGCTTGGGAAAGAAACGTCTTTGTGACTTTCAGTAACTTGCAGTGAAAATTCAGGACTGGAAATCACGTTATATCTTTCAGCATTTTGACTTAGGAATTGAGAAAGACTAAATACTTCCTTTTGAGGAAGTTTGAAAGAAGTTTTGAAATATGAAGGTCATAATGTTCTATAGAAGTTTAAGAGTTCCGTAACAGCTGGTTAAACACCTGCAGAATGTAAAAAACAGCATTTCTTGCACTACTTCTTCCTGGGAATAATAGAATTATTAGAAGTTTTTGATTCTAACATATTTTCTTCCTCTGAATTCCTAATGGAAGAATCATAGGGAATATCACATGCCTTTTAAGTGTCTTACAGTGATATTGAGTTGTACTTTATATGTTTTCTTGTCACAATGTGTTTTCCATGTGGTGCCTCATTAATGATGCAGCTTTCTCACAAGAGCCTGTCCCTTGCCAAGGCAGCTTTTGAATAATCCTTTTGGAGTTCTTAGTTCGTTTCTTTCATCTGGGCTTGCAAAAGCTTGAATATTATTTATTTTTACATACATAAAGGGATTGTTCAGACATTTCACATACTTCAACTTTATAAAGAGTACAGTCCAATATCTTAGGTAATCCACAGGTGTTGATTCTGTCTGGTTTGTTTTCAGAGTCATTTTGTGGCGTGCATGACAGCGATCCTAAACCAGATGAACGACCAGCATTATTCAGTGTACATTGAAACTTTCCAGACAAGTTCAGAGCTAGTGGTGAGTACTAAGTGATCACAGAGTTGACAGTTGTAAGTATTTTATTTCCTGTGAAAAATCAGTAGATTTTTTTTTAATTTCTTGTCTGATTCTTCGTAGAATGCATTCTGTTTCTGTACATTTTTTGTCTCTGTGTTATTGCACTGCCTCCCTCTTCTAGTGGTGGCACTGGACAACACTATGATCAGCAGTTGGAAAGGCACAAATGTCTCTGTTGATCCTGGCACTGAAGTGGGGATGTAATGATCCAGAATAAGTAATGGGATCTTTGTGCTGTACTCTGTTGAGGAAGGGGAAAAGAAAAAGAATAAATCCTCAACAAAACCAAAGCAAAATTTATCCTCAACTAGTTGAACATTCCCTTCCCACTTCACGTGTGGTGATCCATTTCCACTTTTGTTTTCCCTACTGAGTCTACTCCTGGTGCAGATAACATTGTGAGCTAAATGCAGTAAATGCCCTATTCTTGTAGTGCATCCTTTTATTGCAGCTGTTTCTGGTAGAATTTAATGGTCCTTCAGGTACATTGTAGCTTGTGCCAAAGGACACTGTGCTCTAGAAGGTTTCCATAGTCCTGTGTGTGTCCTTTTACACTCCTGGTGCAGCTCTCAGGTAAGTCAGGGTAGTGGCACAGGTTTGGATTACACCTGCAGTTAGTCCATGGAGGCAATTTCTGCACTTCTCAAGAACTGATCACTTTTCTTCCCTTCTTAAAGTCAGAGTGGTGCCATAACTGAAATTTTAAATGGGGACTAAATGGAGTAAAAAAAGAAAATCCTGTATTTTTTCAAATCTATTCATTCTTTATGCAGAGTGAGACTAATTCATAAAAAGTATCAAACTTTACTCCAAAGTACGACAACTTTTTCCTTCCATTCATTTATGCCTTCTATTTTCCCAAGAGCCCTGCATAATGACTTCAGTGTAATGGCTTTTAGCTTCCATTTGGAATCTGAGACTGCTGTTCTGCAGGACTTTGGCTCCCAGTCTCAGGTTTACTGATACCACCAGGAATTCTTCTCTTGACTTCACTGAGAGCAAAGTGGAACCCCCCATCTTGGCTCATTAATCACACAGAAACACCTCAAAGTGAGTGTTACACAGCCCCAGCCTGACTGCATTTTCTTGTTCCAGGACTTCTTGATGGAAACGTTCATAATGTTCAAAGATCTCATCGGGAAGAACGTTTACCCCTCGGACTGGATGGCCATGAGCATGGTGCAGAACAGGTGAGGAGGGGCTGCAGGACTGGAGCTCCTGCTCCATGTGCTTCTGGAGAGTGACTTGTTTCCTATCTTACACAACATTTTTCAGTGCAGTCCAGGATTACTTTATCACTCCAGTCTGGGGAATGCCAAGAAGGTCATCTGAAGCAATCCATTAAATAGCTTGTTGCCTGTGCCTTAAGTCCACTTAAAATGGAAAGGGAAAAATATTTACTTTTTTTTTTGGGAGTTACCTTAACAGCTAAACTTATTCTGGCTTCTTGTTTTCAAAGAAACACTCTGAGTTTAGATGCTGGATTGTATTATGAAGTGAATACACTTTTTAAGAAAGACTTGTGTTGACAGTCACCTGTACTGTCTTTATTTTGGTTTTGTAGAAGTGGTGGTAACACTGAGTTTTCTAGAAGTTGCAGAGGGATTGGTCTAAGAGCTAACAGTCAAAAGTGTGTAGTTTGAATGAACTTAGTCCACAGATGCTGTTTATTTGAAATGTTGCAGTTATACAATTCTTCCACTTTTATAATATGTAAAAAGAGAGTACACAGGATGCTCAATAAATTTGATCATTTCCTGAGAGTACTCAGTCTTGAGGAAAAAATTTGTCAGTAGAATTTACGGTTTTGTGATATCAGATTTTGATATTGGATACATTTTAATCTAGGATTTGAATGATGTTAAATGAAAAGGTTCTTTGGGGTATTTTTGCATTCCATGATTCACACAGCCCCAGTATTTTCTAGTGGGTAGTGATGGTTCTAGTCAGGTGTCCAAACCTCCCTTTGTCACTCATGGACACTAGTGACCATGCAGAGGTATCCCTGAACCCTCCTCTGAGGTGGGCAGGTACAGATGTGCTGGTGGATGTGTAAATTCAGGTAATATTTTATACATTACAGAGGTTTCATCCCTCTTTTTTCTGTCTGAGCCAATCTTTGGCCTATAAGGTAAAATCTAACTCCATGCACATTCTTATGTCGCTGCTGCTGTGATTGCAATCAGTTTTAATGTAGCAAGGATTACTCTAAAAAATATCAATTTGCTACTAAACCGCCTACAATCATCCGGCACATGTCAGCACATCAAACCTTTCATATGTAAAACTGTTTCTCTTATCTAGAAAATGCTGTTGACTCCTGCATTATCCACAAGTATAGGATTATTTCGTTCTATACGGGTGGGAAGTGTCTGTTCTTGGTCAAAGAATGTCTTTGGGGCTTGGGCTTCTCCTGGTGGTGTCTGTATTGCCTCAGGTCCTGACACTAAAAATTGCTTTGGGGGACTGTATGTGTGTTCATAGGCTAATAATGACTCTGAACTCTGTGGGTGAGTAGTTCCAGGCAGGTTTTGTTGCTCTAAGTTTTATCTTCTGTAAAGAAATAAGTCAGCATTAAAAAAAATATTGTTTAGAAGCTATTTAATAGTTCTCCTGTAAACACATTGCTTACCCAAAATGACTTGGCACTGTTTATACTCCTTGATTATGTTGCTGTTCTCTGGAATGCATAAGGAAATGAGTTATTGATCTTATTTTATGTCTTAATTTTATCTTATATCAACAACTGGGAGGGAGGATTTTTATCAGTCCTTCTAGAAATTTGGTTTTGTTTTTTCTTTGTTTGGGTTTGGGGTTTTTTTGAGGGAATGGATGTTCCACAAAATAAATGGAAGACTAATCTAGTTTTCTAGCTTTGTCTTGTTAACATTCTTTACCACAAACCAGAAAAGTAGCAGAGAAGAAGTCACAGGGGATCAGGTCTCTTATAATAACACCGAGAGAGGAAAAGGAAATTAAAACAAAACCCCAACAAACCAAACACAGAAAATACCAGCATGGTGCAGGTTTTGCATCCTTAATTCCCCTGCTGAGAAGAGGAGGCTCCATGCAGGCTTTTCACTCCCTGGAGGAGGTGTTTTACCTCGAGTCTCCCCTTTCTGCATTTAGGAAGAGCTTGGTGAGGGCTGTGGGGCACACCTGTGGTGTGTGGTGTAAGCTGGCCAGTGGCAGGAGGTACCTGGTGGCACCTGTGACCCTGGGTGTCTTGCAAAGCCTGGCAGGCTCCCCTGCACCATCGTGTGTGTTTTGTGGCTTGCAAGGAAAGTGGGAATTGGAGGAGTTTGGCTGTAGAGGGACTGCAGCACAGAGATGAGAAATTAGTGCAGAGAGCAGAGGAAAGGGAAGAGCAGCACCGGTGCTGCAGGTCTGGTCCTGCTTGCTGAGCAGGCCACTCCAGTTCCTGTCATGTGGAAGTGAAGACAGGCAGTGCCTGGATGATACTGGGGACATTTCAGCTAGAAGTTTGAAGTCTGGCATAGAGGGGGGCAAACAATGAGAGGATGGCTTCTTAGAGGGTCCAAAGGAAGGGAGAATGGGCACATTCTTGTCCAGGTGAAACTGGTGGATGAGTTGAAAGAATTGGAGTAGAAGCTGAACTGACTGAACTTACTTATCAAGCTTTGCCTGGATCAGCATGGAAACATTTAACTCAAATTACTTTAAATCACTGTTACAATGTGCTCTTTGCTTCCCAAGCATGCTCAGACTCCCAAGGCACGTTTGAAGGAGGCAGAGGCTGTGTGTACTGGTCCCACTGGACAGGCAGTATTCAATGAGCAACAGAGAATGAAAAAGGGGAAAGAAATAATGAAATACCTTTTCTTTTCCCTGTTTGTCCCCCCTTCCATTAACAGCAAGATGGAAAGAACACTTTTTTATGGCGTGCTAAGTGGTGCAGAACACTTTGGGAAAGAGTATCATCATTGAGGTCGCGAGGATATAATATCTGAGTTATTTTTGTGATCCTCCATGGTGGCTTTAATTAACTTTTGTTCTAATTAAAGTTGCTTACTGCGTTCTTCTTATTAGTTAGTACTGCTTGTATGTGCACTTTATTCCACTCATGACACTTAGATATTGGCTATTAACTTATTAAAAGCAGTAATTCCTAAGTACATGGCATTTGTGGGGAAATGCTTGGCTGGTTTAGGTAATACCATATAGTCTGTTTATCTTTCAGCTGTTCATAATTTTAATTTAGAGGGATATAATTTCTCCCAGGAAATTCATGTACTTTATTGTCAACATGAAGTGCGTGGGGAGGCAGATTCTCTGAGTAAAAGGAAGAGTTAGCAGGGTTAGAAACTACAGGGAAAGTGTTCACATCCCTTCGCTTGTCCTCTGGGCTTTGAAATGGTAATTCCTCACGGGAAGTCTGAAACTATTTGATCTTATCATAATTAGTACCTGGGATCAGCTTGGTTGGTGTCCAGTTTGAAGTGGCTTAGTGAGCACTTTGATTGTTTCCATGTCCATTTGGGTTGTTTTTTAAACCTTGCTCACATTATATTAAGATATTTAAAAATAAATGGAGACAGCGTTTCACCAGCACATATCAAGGTCAGATCCCACTCTCTGAAAAAACTCCTGCACGATAACACTGTAGGGTGTTTCTAACACCAGCAGTTTGGCTTTTTCTAAAATATGTTTTCATTACCTGTGTATCTGAGTGTTTTCAGACATCTGTCAGAGTCAAATCTTCCCCAGTGCTTTTTAAGTCTAACTTGAAAGGTTTAGCACTGCAGGTATTTGGCAAAAGAGCTGGAATTGTTGTCAATTTTCTTTCATTATACATACTAAAAATAGCTGCTTACTTGCTGATGAACTGCTTTGTAACACCCTCCAGACGTGGTTCTCATGGAGCTCACACTCGGAGCACTGTCATTAATTCAGCCAAAGCTCCCTGTGCCTTCAAATCAGTGTCACCTGCAGCCCCAGGCACCTCAGCAGTTCTCAGCCTGCCAGGGCTGTGGGTTCTCTCAGTGTCCTGCTCCTGGCCAGGCAGCAGAGGGAGGCAGAATAAATTCCTCTTTGGTGCCCAGCAAGGGACTGCTGGGGCTTCTGTTCAAGAGAAGGACAGTAGGGATTCCAGGCCTGGGTTTTGTTGGGGTTTTTTGTGTTTTTCTTTTCATAAATCATCAGAGAATGGCTCTGTGACTTCTGAAAAACTTGTTTTTCCACATATGTATGCATGTTCCTGAACACAGCCTTGGAATAAGTGTCCAAGGCCAGGTTGGACAGGGCTGGGAGCAACCTGCCCCAGTGGAAGGTGTCCTTGCCCATGGCAGGGGGTGGAATGAGGTGAGCTTTAAGGTGCCCTCCAACCCAAACCATTCTGTGATTCAATGAGCTCAAGTTGAAAGGGAGAAAAAGTGCAAATTAATTAAAATATTTGAGCTGCTTCTCAGTCTTCCATTTATCTGCTGGTGGAAATAAAAGCTTGTCATATTTAAAAAACAAACAAACAAACAATAAACCCAAACCAACCCCCAAATGAATAGTTTAGGTTAGTTTTACCCTGAAAGCTGATTCATTTATGTAACTAATGTTGGATGCCGGTGTTATGGTTTATTTTGTGCAAATAAGGCAAAATTTAGAAGGCTGATCTGCTGCATACAAGTAACTCTTTTCTTTGATGTTGTTTTCCTCTGCAACTTTTGACTGATTTAAACATCTTCTTATAGAAATGTAGTTGTTTTTATAAGGGCTTAAATTTTCAGGGGAGCAGAATACATTTATACAGAAGCTTATGGCATATTGCAGAACTTTGTAATTTTAATGTATGAAACAATATTTTAAGCAACAAGTCCAAATGTCTAACGCAAATATTCTTTTATGCACAATTGCAGAAAAGGGTAAATAAGGTGTTATAACAAGTGCAAACAAATGTCACTGTTTAGTTATTGATTTAATTGTGTACAGTGATAGGACATGTCCTTGGACAGTTTGGTTTTGCTGTGAGACTAAAACTGTCCTTTCTGAAATGCAGTTTCCCTGTTAATACAAAGTTGCTTTCAGAGGGAAATTTATTTCTTTATTGTTTTCCGTGCTGGGGTATTTGGTACACAGTGCCTCAGTGTTCTCAAATTTGTATCTCCTGTCCATTTAGTCCAGGCTCCTCTGTTTCCTCCTTGTCTTTCTCAATCTCTGCAAAAGTCAGCACTTGTAGTCAGGCAAGTGACACGAAGCTAGTCCTGGGGCACTGGGGTAAGGCGCTGGGGCGAGGTGAGAGCAGAGGCAGTGCTTTCCCTGTGGGCAGTACTTTCCCCCCAAGGAGAGTTCCCCTCCCACCTGTGGCTGCTCCGTTCGTGCTCTGCGGGCAGCTCCAAGCCTGGCACAAAGAGTCCCTTCCCCCTGCAGGTGCCTGGCTCTGCCTGTGCCAGTGTCACCCTGCCTTTCCACCACTGCATTGTCCCAGCACAAACACGAGCTGCTTGTTCTGCACCAGCTCTGCTCGTTGCTGGTGGTTCTCCACGCTGGGGAAATAGCTGCTTACCAAGAATCTAAACACTGAATGATGGTGGCTGCAGCAGATAATCTGCTCAGCAAGAGAGGCAGTTGCCCATCATGGTCATGGTACAGAGTGGATGTCTGGTGGGTTTTAACTGCAGTCATTTATTTGGTCTTTTATCTGAAAATGCAGAGAGAAAACACGCAGGGAGGTATCCCATTGCCACTGCAGAGTGTCTCACCTTTCCTGATACCAGCTGCTGGGATGCTCACACTCCTAGACTAAGAGCTCTCTGAACTAAAAGAAAAGACCTCGGTGGAGAGAACAGCTCAACAAAAAAAAAATCTCAGTATTTTGATGTTCTCAGAAAGCCAAGGAGATAAACTGTTAGTCTCCTAAACACAACTTCGACTTGCAGATAGAAACCCCTAAGGTTGGTTACTATGTGGCCTGTTATAAAATACTTTTTTGGGTGATTTCAGATATTTTAATTTTAATAAAACATCTGGGGATTAAGACAACAAGGAGTATTTTCCCCTCTGTAGAATATATATGCAAATGAGTAAAAAACATTGAAGAGATTACCCGCACAAACTGTTCTATGCCACTGCAGAAAAGACTGACAATTCAGTATTCATGATTTTCATCAGTTGTAAGTGCAGTTGAGCAATCTTTCTGTGTTCCCCTTTCTGAGTAACTTTGACCAGAACTTCATATAATTAGAGATTTTCGGGAAATAAAATATATGCAATTTCCTTGTATTTAACATTATTTTGAACAGTTAATTTTCATATTTTTCACCAGAAGCATCACAAAATAACCCTGCTGGTGTATTATGTATTCGCTGCATAATCATCTCTTTTAAAATTCATAATCTGCTGGTTCAGTGCAACGAAAATCAGTGGAAGAATGGAGAAGTAATTTCTCAAAATCAATTCAAACTTCCTTCAAAAGTGAAGGCTGTGGGAGTTTATCAGTGTGTGACATCCTGACACAGCCATGTTTAGACATTGCATTCATCTTTAAGGACCAGGTTCCAGCTTTGTGTCTGATTCCCACTCTTGATCTAGCACTAAAGACAGCACATGATTGTTAATTTTTTCATTAATTCAGAATGTTTCTGCTGTGCAAAAAAATTGTCTGGAATGCACAAAGAAGCAAAGGAGACAAAAGTGAGAAGAAACAGTATAAGCAAAATTACTGAAAGTAATGAAGTACTGAAAGCTCTCAAGCTGATTTACTTAGAGCCCATTCTGAGCTTAGAGCTCTTTGTGTGCTTCATTTTCAGGCTATGAAGTTTCCTAAAGCATTCAAAACATCCCATTTCCAGGAGTTGGGCATAAAATGTGCACCTAATATGCAGACTTGGAAATGGATTTTGGCTTCGAAATGAGAGCTGTACAGTGTTTAAAGCAGGCTTTGGGTGGATGCTGAAGGAAAAGCTACACACAAAGAGCCTGTTGGCTGAGTCAGGGGTCTCACATGGAAACTTGCCTTGTCTGGCACAAAGCCACTGCACATTCCTGTCTTTCTCTGGGAGCTGTGCTGCTGCCAAAGTAACTCTGACACATTTTGACATGCATTATTCTGGATGCTTGGCATAGCTGTTTCATGTAAATTTTCAAATAATGCTAATAAGGAAGAAAAAATGTATAATTGAGACAAACCCCAATATTATAATTGAGACAACAGCAGCCACAGCACAGCCATTTTGAAGCAGTTGCCTTCTGACCATGTTGTTTAGTTACACTCTGGGTGTACTGGAAAAGAATTTAGGAACATGGCAGTTGCTTTATCATTAGAATTCAATATGAATGGTTCAAGAAATTATTCTTCCATCTGTAGTGAGGCTGAGTTGACACAAGAGAGAAATACGATGAAATTATATTCCTTTCTTTGTGCCACTGGCCATATTTTTCCAGTTACCATGGAAGTGGATTTCTTCCCAAGTGTTGCCAGTATTGTGCTCTTCATAACTAGGTTTCATGTAGCCACAAGCTTTTTAAATATTGTTTCCATCTTGCATTACCCTTCCTTTCTAAATCAGTGGTTGCCATGTTATTGGGAGATAATTTCTGCTGTTGCTTTGTGAAGATTTTTGTTGTTATCTTTTCACCTGTAGTACCCGCGTGCTTTGGTCTCTCCTGTCACACTGATTGCTTGGTGGTCTCTCTCCTGTGTATTTTGTACCTTCCAGCATCAGTTTAGAGCTGCCATTCACAGTTTCAGTCCTTGGCAATGGTCAGCATCGGGGTTTGGGTCTGACCCACTCTTTGAATCTTCTCACTCTCTAAGGTTCCTTTTTCTGCATGTTCTGCACACAGCCAGGAAGAGAAATGTGACAGAAGCCTACAGGAGAATCACTTGACTTTAGCTGCTTTTCCCTTGCATTTGCTTTGTGTTGCAATATCCATCAGGTGTCTTCTGCACATTTTCTGAGGATGATACTAAGAAGTTGATATAAATTATGTACAAGTATTGTTTTGGCTCTGCTATTCCCTGCTTCAGATTTTATAGAATTGGCATAATGGCCAAACCTTGTCTATCATAACTCAGAAAAGATCTTTAAAAATAATAGTCAGCACATCCTCCAGGGTTTGCTAGAACTTCCCTCATATTCCTCATCTGTTCAAGTAGAGGATTCACTGATGAAAGTGCTGATTGATCAGTTTTGGGGATTACAAGAAACACTGAAGTCAGTGTAACTCCTTCTGGCTTGAATTTTGGACCAAACTCTCGGAAGGAAAAGCACTTAGGGTTTGTGGGAAGTTCTAAATGGTAAAAACTGTCCATGCCTTCACTGGCTTTCAGATGTGACTTTAAAAAGCCCATATATGCCATCATTTTAATGGTTTCTTTCAGTAAGTTTTCACAACACAGGAAGCATGCTCTTTTAAACTTTCTTTTTCTGTGTCTGATTATCCAGTAGAAGGTTGTACTTGATTCATTTTTGCCACCTGTCATTACATCAGTGCAGTCATGGCTTGAGGAGACTTAGCAAGCAGCAGTTTGAGCTGATGCTCATAAATAGCTAAGTGAATTCATTCAGCCTTCACCTCAGTATCTGGGTTACTCATCTCAGAGTTGAAGCAGTGAACTCCCAAATTTTAGAGTCATGTGAACCTGAAAAGACATTGAAGAGCATCTCACTGCAGTTGGGCACTGCTTTAAAAGAAATCACGTGTAAGAGTCTTGAGGAAAGGCTATTCATCACTTTGGGAATGTTTCCAATGCTGTATCTGATTCATGCACCTTTCCCAAAATACTGTTGTGGACCCAGAAGTGTTTCTTGTTTTGAAGGTGCAGAAAAAGGCCGGCTTTTGCAAAGCCACCTAAGAACAGTCAATGTGCGTTTAAGGATTTGTTTGGGGTTTTTTGGGGGGGTGTTGTTTGTTTGTTTGTTTGTTTTATTAAGTCCTCTCTTTGATTTATGTTGCAAGAAGCTGATGCAACAATTCTAACTAGCTTGCTAAAAATAACTTGGAGTTGCAGATCTGAATTTTAGGTGTATTACCTATTTACATTTCAAAAACAAGGACAACATGCAGACCTATTTCACTGTCAGACAAAATCATCATCTTCTGAGAAATAGCCTTGAAATCCTATTTTTATCAATATGTTGTTTATGAATACAGAATTCTTTCCTTGCTCCATCTCAGTCCCTCTCTTTTATTTTAAGGGAGAGTCAGCTTGAAATCAAATCTTTATCTTAGGGTGACATGAATTTCCAATATTGTCTGTCTTAAATTATTTCTCTGTGGTACTTAAGGTACTGTTCTCCCCTGTTTAGAACAGACATCTAAGTGTGTGAAACTGAACGCAGTTGCACAGGATTCTATTCTTTGTACTCGCTTTCCAGCCAAGATTCTGAACAAATGCCTCTGACAATACAATAACGTAAAGCAGAAGGAGCAGGAAATTCAGAGAGAGAGAGGAAACAGGAGCAGTTGAACCATGGCAATGCTGTTGCTGTCCTGAGCCAAACCCCTGCCTTTTTATATCCAGGTTTAGCCCAGAGACTTTGGAGTTTGAAGATCTTCCATAAATCTTGGGGCCCAAGAGTTTTATATGAGCTGTACATTAGAAACATCAATCCTCATAAACTCATAAAATACCATGGAAGTTACTGTGGGTAAAGGAATTTCAGCAATTTTAGACCACAATTATTTAAATTGATGAGAAATTAAATCTGTAGTAAGTGACTGTAGAAAAGTTATTGTTTAATTAAAATTAATGGAAAATTTGACAATTTAATTTAAGTCTTTAAAGATTAGTGTTTAAAATTATATTCTCCTTTTTTTCCATCAAAATCTCAAACTGTTTTAGACGTACCTGTTTAGTTTCAAACTTGTTGCTACTTAATTAATGCCCCTTTTTTGGTGAAAGGGGAGACTGAGGCAGGACAGTGAAATCATTGAGGCATTGGCAGGAGCCAGGAATAGCATTCAAACCTACTGCCTAAGTGACTCCCAATGACAGGAATAGATACACCCTTTAGGCAAAATACAAATGCATGAAAATATTTGGAACTTGACAGCCTGGAAATATTGCATGCTCCCTGAAAATGTGTCATTCCAGTCTGTCAGCTAAAAATATTTGTGAGAGCAAAAGGGATATTTTCAGGAGACAGCTTACATATAATTATATTGTAGAGAAAACTGTAAATATTTTTAATATTTTCCGTTATTTCTACTGGGCATTAAATACCTCAGTGTTTCTTAAGTGTCCTTGAGATTTTTCTATATGGCTAAAAGTAAACCACAAGCTCTTCACAAAAGTTTTTATTATTACACACAGTAATATGTCCATATTATGAAATAGATTCCCACCAATACATTTCACGTGTGTTTCAGTTATGGTTATTTCTACTCTCTCTTGCATGATATTTCTGTTTAAAGAGCAAAGTACCATAAGGTGTGGGATTTTTTTTATTGCAAGAAAAATTATTAGCACCATACCAGAGTCTGCATAAACTGGTTATGTAGGTGATGTGTTTCGCCATGGTGTTGGAGTAGTGTGGAAATGCACGGAATTTGGGAGCTAAAAAAGCCTCAGAAGTGGAAGACACCTCCTCCTGCTCCAGCCAAAAACTCTGAGTGAAGGGAAATGCTCCTCCCTGAGCAGCTGGAGCTCAAGAATTTGCTTATGTGAGTTGGCAAGAAATAAACTTTGTAAATCAAAGGGTCTGGAGCAATACAGAGCTACAGAAAAGACAGAACACTGAAAAGGCCTTGACCTAAAACTCCTGTTCAGAAGAATAATGGTGATGATGATACAGAATAACCTGTGATTCTGCCGAGCTCTGTGGGGTTTTGTGCTGCCTAAAATAAATCATTCTTTCAGAATCCCCTTTTTTTGCAACATCTTAAGCTGTTTGTGTCAAGCATCAGGCAGCTCTGAGGAGATGAATGTCCCCATGTGAGCAGAGCATTAGGGAAGAATGTGTTTATTTCTTGTGGGCAGGGTGGGACAGCTTCCAGCGGGAATCACGTTTGGGAGTCGATCACATAAAGGTGGCAAAGCAAGTACAGCAGCCTGGGGGATGGCAGTGGGGCACAGGGCAGCCCCTGAGCGTGCACTGGGTGCTCAGCAGAGCTGTGATAGCCTGCGAGGGCAGCGCTGAGCAAAATTACATTTCTTGATCTGGAGGAGGTTTGATGCCACTTGGCTTTTCACAAATCAGCCCTTGAATTCAGCTGGCAAGATTGGCTGAGCCAGTGCTGGAAGATGAGATCAGAGGATGCCCTGGACCACAGGGAGGAAGCTCAGCTGAGTGTGTGGGATGATGCTGTGGAGTGACACAGCACCATCAGAAATCTGTTACCTCCCCCTGCCACAGCTCCTGCAGTGTCCCTCTGGTCACCTCAGCAAAAAGGACTTGGCAAGATGTGACAACATGCATAATTACTGAATTTCCTTGATCACATCAGCAATACAGGGGAATGTTACATGGATGGAAAGAAATTCTCCTTTAGGTTTTCACAAAGAATATTTACCACCTGGAGAACCTCAAACAAGGGATTTCACTGCAGCCAGTCGCTGCTCTAATGAAGCAGGGAGCTCCTTTGGGTGACTGCTCAGTGGTTAAGTGGGATTCCCCATCGTAAGCCTGCCAAAAGCTGAACTTTTGCTTTACCTCCCTCATTAAGAAACTGAACTTAGCCTTTCTGATTTTTTCTCTTTTTTTTGGTGATGAAACTAAAACTCCTTTCCCTGACTGTTCTGTTTCTCCAGTGGCTTACAGATGGCTGCCAGGGGACCAGTGTAACAACAGAGCTTGTTTGCTGTGTCCTGCCAGCCTCCAGTGACCAGTGGCATTTAATTGTCCTCCCTTCAGTTTAGTCTTTGATGTGCCTAATCATTTCTGAGCCAGTATAAAATTCAGGCATTCGCAGCATCCCGTAGCAATGAGCTGCAGAGTTGAGCAAGATGAACACAGAACCTGGGTTTGCTTATTTTGGATGCACATTGTGGTTGTGTTCAGTGCTCTGTGATGCTTCTCGGAGAAGCTGTGAGCACTCAGTCTCTCATCTCCTTGGTACTTTCGATTTTATAGATCCTGTCACCTCCCTCCTCAGTCACACTGTGTCCCCTGACTGAGGATCATTTCTGGGTCACATTTATTTGCTTGTTTTCTTCTCTCTTGTTTCTTTTTCTATTTGTTTATCCTTTTGAGATGGGACATCAGAACACCTCAGAGTCCAGCCCAAGGACAGCCTTCCTTTGACAGTCATGTATGGATATCCTGCGGTTTCTCAATCTTTTGCTGATAATCCTAATTATTGAATTATTGCTTTCTCTGATGTTACTAATCACTGAGATGGTGGGGAATGCTGGACCTGGCTGTTACAACTATTAGATCCTTTTCCTGACTGGGAGTATCTAGTTGACAGCCAATCATTGCATTTGAACAATTAGGACTGGTTTTCCCTTGTGTTCACTTTTCTGTTTGCCCCTACAGTGCTTTCCATAGAAATATTTCCACTTAACAGCTTTAAAAAATTTACCTATGAAGGGGAGGCAAATGATCACTCTCAGTCAATTTACAATTTTGAAAACAACTAAATTATTTAAATAAACGTTATAAATGTTTAAAGATGCAATTGATTTTTGTTTTACAAATGTCCCTTGCTGGGAAGTCAGACACAGAAATTAGTTTTAGAAGAACCATGCTGCATTAAGCAAGAGCTTAAATAGGTGCTGCTTTTCAGGATAGAAGGGTAATGTTCATGCTCTTACTCTTGGAAGAAGTAACTGTATAGTATTTTGTATGGGTATTTTCACATTCAGATTTTTGAATGTTTTGAATGTTTTTATAGTCTCCCTGGGGAGGGAGCTGGGCAGAGGTGTTCTCCTGCCCTCCCCACCTGTAAGAAAGCTGAAAAACTGCACTTAATATCTTTGAAGTGGCAAAAGTGCAGTGGCAGCTCCTAACTAATGATGTGAGCCCAGGAGCTGTTCCAGCTGTCAAACCCCTGAGAGGAGGCGATGCCACCCTTGTGAACAGCCTGGGTTTGGCAGAAGGGAACGTTGGGTTTGAAAGAATTGCTGTCTTTTCTCAGGAATGCAGTGTAGTGTGCAGCAGAGGAAACAAAATTCTATTGTCTGACTTTTCCAGCAGAGATGGAGAAACTTTTTGACAGTTGTGTAACTTTTTTTTGTGGGTAACGCTATAAATCCTGTGCCACTGGACAGACTGGCACCTGCTGTGCCCAGGTGTGTGTGAGCTCTGACCCTCCCAGTGTGCTCAGTGCCAAATGTGCTTCCACCAGCATCATACATGGTGGGTATTGACTGACAGAGGTTACATTCATTTATCTGTATCACTGCTTTTCCTTTTTAGGGTGTTCTTGAGAGCCATCAACAAATTTGCAGAGACGATGAACCAGAAATTTTTGGAGAACAGGAATTTTGAAGTCCAAGTAAGTATGCTGGGTTTTTAGCTGAGCCGAGGCAGTAGGTGCAGGTGTGCCCGAGCCCCCCCTGGTGCTGTGCCCCAGGGTCAGACGGGCTGTGGATCCGAGTGGGGCAGGACTGCCCCATCTTCTACGTGACATCAGAACTGCTCTCAACATAAAGCACCCCAACAGGGTACTGTGTTCAGGACTGGCAAGCAGAAAACTCTTCCTTTTTTCTTAACCAGCCAAGTGCACTCAGAGCCAATCTCAGATATAACACACAGAGCCTTTACCTTGTCAGTGCTATGGATATAGGACAGAAAGAGCTTAACTTTGCTGATTCCCAGAGTATTTAGCACTTAGAGTTTATTTCTGGCTTGTAGTCTTCCCTGACAAGTCTATCTTCATTTATTTATTTTTATTAATTCTTTCTGTAATAATTTTTTATTAGGGTTAGTTGGGTTTTTTTCCTTTGTTCATTCTGTGGAACTGAGCTATTTGGTTATGCATTTTACCATGTTTGGCTTCCTTTAGATAAAAATGAAAATGTCTGCAGTTTTCACGTTCATTAAATTGGTGTTAAAATGTAAATACACTTTTAGATTCAGGATTTGTCCCAAAGTGCTGCCTGATCATGGTGTGTAAAGTTATCCTGGTTCACTCTTTACATAAAGTTCAGGGCTTTATATTTTGTGGTTCATCTCACAACTTTCAATCTGTTTTAAATTATTCCACTTGTCTGAAAACAGTTTGGGAATTGGTCTCTTGGTCCTCAACACAAAACACCTTGGTCCCAAACAGCAGCCATGGAAGTAGTTACACAGGAAGAGTTTGAAAGACAGTAGTGAAAATAAAGGTAAAAGTTCACACTCAGTTGCAGTGGCCCCAAGAAGGAAATGTAGAGCTTTTTCCCACTTTATTTCATTTAAAATGTTTTACCTTCAAAAGACGTGATTATACAAATGTATATATGTATAATATTAAGATTTTTGAGTCACAGTCAAAGATGTTTCTTCCAACAAACTTAAAAATTATTTGTTAGGAAATATCCCTATTGGAAACTCTCAGACCCTTGACATATTATGATATAATCTGTCTTGGGCTCTATCAGTTTATTAACAAGCAATTTATAACCTATCATTTCTATAGCACTTGATCACTTTTTACTGCACGATGTGTCAGTAATTTTTAAAAGCAGATAACAAAGGTCTGCAAGACATCACCACGTGCAGGCTATCAAAACCACACAGACTATAAAGACTGCATCTGGAAAAGTTTTAGTAAGGTGTACACTGCTTTTCTCAAATGTGAAAGCAGCAGTTTGATGTGGAGCTTTTATTTCAGCTCTTTCCTGTGGCAATTCTGCACATTCCAAAGTGTTATCAAACAACCAGGGATGATGTAGTTCAACACTGCACCTTGTGGTTCAAGGGGATGCATTAATGCTCTTTTATTCATGACTTGTCAAATATCTGGAGTCTCTGAGTAAGCTAAACAACATTATAGGAAATAAGTGTAGCCCTGTAAAGAATTGTAATACCCTTATAGTATTCATAAGAGACTTTAAAGTACAAATCAAGGTGTTACCTTACTTTTCTTTCATGAATAAAAGCTCTGCAAACCTTCTAAGAGCTCCCTAAATATACCTATTTAAAAAGCTGCTACTGGACTAAAAAAGGCCTGAATAGTGCAAAGCACATTGTCTCATATTCTTAATCATAAATTTAAATTTTATTTCCCACTGTATATTTTTTTATGTTAATATACCTTGGCTGTGAGCAAACCTGAGCAGTGGTTAACTCAAAGTAAATGAGGAACTCCTGTACTTTATAAAATAGTTCACCTTGCAGTATAGCTACTGTGTAGCTGTATTTCTATTTTTATTTACATTCATATAGGAAAACGGTGAACTGGGACAAAGAAACTTGCTTTTTCTATTTTGATTTGAGAGAAAATTTGGAAGTAGTGTAACTTTCAGGTTTGTTAAGAGCTGCAGCCTGGTAACCACATGGCCTGTTCGTTCCCATTGCCAGCCCCAGGAGCAAAGGCAGCCCCACACATCCCCACCCTCAGGTGGGTTTGGGGCAGATCCCTGAGCCTACTGCAGGAGGAGCTGAATGGGCTGGGGAAAATAGAGATGCACATCAGTCAAGGTGTTACTTAACATAAAAAGATGTCACACCTTTAAGTTCTGTGTAAACAAGTGCATGATTTATGCTGTTTGCAGGATGGTGTTTTCAGATCAGGTTATTAAAATTTGACGCAAAGTCTTAATTAAAAGAAAAAATTGAGAAGTCATTTAGAGCCCAGGGAAATAGATCTGAGGATTTTCACTTGGCTGAGTGGTTGCATGGCAATAAATGGTAGACAACCAGACCAAACAAAGCAAGTCAACTGTGAAGCAACTGAGCAACTAAAAAAGTGTGATTTAAGTCTAGAGAAATGCAATAAAGACATTTTTTGCTACTCTGGCGGAGTTTGTTAACTGGAGGAAAAAAAAAAAGGTTCCCAGCCTCTTTCTTATTTGCAGAGCAAATTGCTTTTTTCATATATTCTGTGGTTCAGGTAGAAGGGAAAGAGGGGTTATCACTCAGGGCCTGGGAAAGGATGGGCTGTACCTGATCAAGGGCGGGTCCAGTCCTGAAGTTTAGAACTTGGCATTGCCTTAAAGCCATAGGTTCAATGCTGAAGCTGTTGCATACAGAGAAAAATACCAAACCCCTGCCCAGCACAGCAGGGAAGGGCTGACAAATTTCCTGCCTTGGCACTCGGGTTCCCTGGGCCTGTTTTGGCTGGGAGCCCTTCCCTAAGGCCAGAGCTTTGACACTGATGCTGTCACTGCACTGGGAAGGCAGCAAGGGCCACAATGGGCCTTTGGGTTGGGAATCTTTGGTCTTGGAGGTAAAAAAATAGTCTGATATCTGAGGTTTTGTCCCCTGCTGGGTGAGGGGGTGGTTTTCCTTGGTTTGGGTTTTTTTCTGGGTTTGCACACAGAGCGCATGAGGGGTGGATTCAGTACATCAGTGGCACTCCGAGACTGTGCCCTGCAGAGATTCTCCAGTGGCAGCACACAGCAAAACGCAGCACAATAAAACCAGGTCTGCCTGGAAGGCTTCTGTTATAGAATATCTACTGTTGTGCTGATAAAACAAAGCTGTTAGCTCCAGAGGAAATAATTTTACAGGAGAGAAAGGAGTGAAATTTCATTAAGCGACTGAGCAAAAATAAACCGTGAAGTAGGAGTGAAGGAGGGCTCCCAATATTCATGGTGCCTTCAGCTGGGGAGTGCCTACAGTACAAACAGGGACAGAATCTTGCATAATGCATGACTCTGCATTCTTCAGTACTGAACATAAACTGGAACATGAGGATTTAATGCACAGAAATCTGGAGTTTCAGTAAGAATTATTGGAATAGGTAAAACCCCTCAATATTTAGCAGTTTCCATTCTATTCATGTCCCTGTATTTGAAACAGGTTATTTTCTTGCATTTATGTTAGATATAAAGAAGTTATGTTAAATATTGGAACAGGTTATCTAGAAAGGCAGGGAGTATTTTCTCACTTTGGGATTCCGAAGGATGAACTCAGCAGCTCACCTGTCTAAGCAGTTTAGCAGCTCCTGCCTTGGCATGCGGAGCTGGAGCAGCTGAGCTGGCAGGCGGCCTTCAGGTACACGTTCAGAGCTTGCAGCTGGGAAAACTCTGAAGGCTTGCAACTGTGGGAAGTATTACAGCTTAAGACTCAGTATTCAGGATGACCATGTGGAGAGAATATAAGGAGGTATACTGATGGCATACAAAAAAAAAAGGCAGCCGGGTCTGAGGTTAGACTTTTCCCTGAAGACCATGACAATCAATGTCTTACTGTTCGGCGTTTTTTCATTTGACTTCTTTGTTGCATTTCATGTCAATAAAAACTCTGATCTGTGTGATTGCAAATTGCTTATTTTTCTCTTTTCCATCTTTTTGTTTGTTTGCTCTCAATGTTGTTTAAAATAATATTCACAAGCATTCTCTTAATGAACTGCAGAACTGTCTCAGGCAGCCAGTGTCCACACCAGCCCCACACACCGGTGCCCCCAGCCAGGACCGTGTTATGTCGTTGTGAGAGGATTTGCTGTGGGCTGTGTTTGATGCTCCCTTTTCTCTGGAGGTGGGGAGTGCTGGTGGTGCAGGGTTCGACATCAGCTTCTCCTGGTAAAGACAAGGGAAATGCAGCCATTGGCATCAACGTACAGTCTTAAAGGACTTTGCAGTTTTGAGGATTTCACTGTTTTGTATCAAGTAACAGTTCTTTAAGGATTTGCCAATTTCAAATGTGAAGATTGGACACCATGTCCAGACGCAGCTGGGCTTTGGCAGGGCAGCAGAACAAACACACCATCGTAATGTGTAAATTCTGGATTTAGGGTGCAGGAATTGAGAAAATTCAGAAGAAGCTTAACAAACAAACAAAAATACTAAAAATTGTGGAATGTGTTTTTGAAAATGTCATTCCTGAAGGTCACCCTGGTGTCTTTGGTTTAACTGTAACAAAAACTGTGTGATTTTCTGTACTTACGCAATACATTTGTGGTATCCTCGATAGCTGTCTGAGATGTCACCTGTGCTAAACAGGACGATTCCAGGACATTTTTGGTGGTGTTGGCAGCTGATGTCATTGCGAGGTGTTACCTTTGTCCAGGACAGGGTATTTTCACTCTGCTGTCACTGTCACCTCCTGGCTCCATCACCTTTGGTTTAGAGCCTTGCTCTGCACAGGAGGAGCTCCCATGCAGGGAGGGAACCCTCCCTCCCTGTGGCAGTCCCCGCCCTGGGTGCCACTTCCTTGCCGTGGCTCTCGTGCAGCATCCTTCGGGAGGTGGCAGCGTCTGTCACCCCGGGGCAGGGCACAGGGGACAATCCCAAACCCCCTGGCTGTGCTGGGCGCCGCTGTTGTGCAGCCTCTGCTCAGGAGCTGCAGCATTATTGACCCTGCTCCCCCCTCCCTTCCCTCCATTAGCACTATATCTACAGGGCATTAGGAAGGATTATAATTCTAAATCTCTGCTGTTACAGCAATTATAATTCATATATTAATCACCTATATTCCTGCCACAGGATTTTATTATAAAAGGCATAGTCCAAAATCTAATGTCAGTCCGATTTGAAAGAAAATGTTCATTTTTCGTGTTTTCCTATCTTTCTTGCACGTATTAGGCTCCGGCAGTAATGAAATTTATTTCTACATCACAAATAGAACTGTGCAACTTATTTTTTAGGTTAAAATATTGTTTAGAAACCTCAAAATCAAAACCCTCCGTGCATTAAAAATACACAGGGGAGAAACATACACTGTGCAAAAATCTGTGTACGACAGTGACAGACATTGTAGAAACCATGCAGAGGTTAATAGGGAATGAAACCATTGGGAAATTCAGCTAGCATTAGCTATACTGGGAATATTAAAGTGTTATATTTTTATATATTACATATCATATTGCACATTTGAATATTATCAAATTACAGAGTTTAAAGTTCATCTTTGATCCTTCCACCAGCAAACAGCTGGTTTCAGAGCTGTGTGAAGGAGGAGGCTGCAGCCTTTGCTCCTGCATGATTTTTTAGGATAACTACCAAATCTCTTCTTTGTGAGATGGCTGGAAATTTCCTCCTAAATTAATTCCATGTTTTCCAATTCAACAGATGTCCAAAGCATCTTGAAATGTTATTGTGGGGTTAAGAGAAAACAAAATGTGTCTCATAAAAATAATTTTTGCATCTTTAAAGTCTGTTTCTATATGTTTTTACTTTAGAGAGAGACTATTTTGTCTCACAGGGTTTTAGTTTTGGTGCTTAAAATTTTGTGAGTCTTTAATTTCAATATGTTATTGAAAGGGAAAGGATCCCATTTTTAAGCCATTTTGGGGTACTCTGAGGATGGAAGGATAAGTATTTTATAAATAAGGTGATTGAGTCTGTAGGGTGTGTCTCTGACAAAGGTGGCACCAAACTTGGAGCTATGAAATGAAAAAATAGACAATTTAGGAATAAACCTTCATTTTTCTCCCCTCAATCTAGAACAATTTGAGAAGATTTCCATTTCACTGGTATAAATGACACACACAGAGTGTGTGCCCTGCACATCAATAAATACACATCAATCTCAAGGGGCTGAGAACTCTGCACTGGTCAAAATAATCTTTTAAAGTATTTGGTAAGAGAGGAAAACAGGCCTCTCGGGGCATAAACAACATTTCTCCTGATGAGTAAGGCTCTGAATTGGCCGCAGAATTGAGTTGGGGTGTCTGCAGCAGGGCCAGCTGTGCTCTGGGGCTGGGGCTGCTCGCACAGACACAGCCCCCAAGGGCTCTGAAATGAGCAGCTCTGCTGGGGAGAGCCTTGGCTGGGCCTCCAAGGGAGGAATAAATTAGCGGCCGGATCATCCACAAATGATAGAGGACATTTGAGAACTGTGTTTATTATGGGAAATGTCTGTGGTTCTGGGCATGGTTTTGTGTGCTGGGATCTGTTTTTCCTGGTTATTTCCACACCAGAGTTTTCCAGGCTACAAGGGACAGAGGCCACTGAAGTTCTGATGCAAGGTTTTGTTTCCAGGCTGTTTAGTGTGGGTTCCCAACCCAGACTTGTATTGCACCATACAAAATGAAGAGCTCTGTCCCATGTTTTGTTCCATCCTTTGAATCACCACTGAATACATTTCCCATTGCCTTCTGCTCTCTCACTGAGCCCTACCACTGGTTTTAGCTACAGCTGCATTTTTAAGTGTTTGAAGCTGCTGCTGACTGCCTAGAAGCTTCTGAAAATTGTATTTCCTTCCTTAAATTTGTGTTTCCTAGGGAAGTTTCTCTTGTCCCTTTCCATTTCTAGCATGTGAGAAGTGCTTCTCTTTGATTGTCTGGGGAACAAGTAATTTGCTTTCAGGAATGAAGGGTTGTGCACTGGAAGCACAGGGGCTTTTTGTCTGCTTCAAGTACTCGACTCAGTACTATCAGCTGCTATTTAGGGGTGTATTTTGTCCTTCTTTCATGTGGAGAGCTCTTCACAAATTACACTGGAATTTCATACAAATAGTTGTTGAATTAGGATCCGAAGAGGAGGCAGGAGCTGCCTTTTGAAGTGGTGCTCAAATGCAGTGTAATTACATTGGTGCCTTTAGCTCCAGATTGTTAAGATGCACCAGCATGTAATGTGTTCCCCCAGTCCTGCTTTGGTTCAGGGTTTAATGTTGTTGGCTAATGAATCTCATGTGAATCTTTTTTTAGCCATATTTATTCAGCTGCTCTGTTATTAAAAGCAAATGTGTAGTAGTGGTTATTAAAATTCATCTTTCTTGCTTTTCTGCTAATTGCATAATACTAATGATGTACATCTCTGCATAATGTAAAAATCTCATATTGCTTGCATCATTTTGTTTCATGAATTATTCCACATTATGCATCATTTAATATTATTTCTGCTTTCCTCAAAATTATTATAATTTCCTTATATTCAATTTACAGCTGTGGAACAACTATTTTCATTTGGCTGTGGCTTTTATTACCCAAGATTCACTACAGCTAGAAAACTTCTCCCATGCAAAATACAACAAAGTCCAGAACAAGTAAGCAAAATATATACTTTGGCTTATATCTTCAATTTTGTAGTAAAATGATAGAAAAGGTGATGATAAAAATACCTTTGATATTCCTGTCTCTCTAGATATGGAGATATGAGACGTTTAATTGGCTTTGCTATCCGCGACATGTGGTACAAACTTGGTGAGTAGCAACCTGAGCTTCACTGCAACTGAATCTGTCACATAATGTTTGTTCCATTGAAAAATATCTGACATGAAGTGCTTTTGTAAATATTTCTGCTATTTGGATTTAACTACATTTTCACTCCCGTGATTAAGCTTGGAGCTGACATGAGATACTGTTGGACTACTGCCAGGTTTTTACTTAAAAGAGAACTCACGACCTTCTCTCAGATTTCAAACATGACTGAAATCAGACTTCAGAAACCTTATTTTTCAGGAATTGAGACTGGACAAATCTTCCTTGAGAAGGTTACTGCTCAGCCTGAACCTATGGTTCTGGAAAAAAGGAGACTCAGATTTGGAATCTCTTTGGATTAAAATTCCAAGAAGGTTTTTACATTTGTCATCCAGCCTGGTTCTGCTGCTCCTCCTTGGAGAGTTTCTCATTAACTCCTTTGGGATCATTTCTTATGAACTGAGTTAGGCAGAATATTTGTTTTACCTTGGAAAAGTTTTGTGTGACATTTGTGTTGACAATTAACACAGCACACACCGGAGAGGAACATCAGACTCAGAACTCCTTAGTTATGGAACAAGTCTCACATCTGTTAATGAGAATGGTTTTGTCTCCTTACAAGCTTCAGGCAGCACTGACACTCTCACACAGCTCCTTGGGTTTGCTGCTGCTCTGTTCCACGTGTCAGGGCAGCGTCTGAACCACGCCTGAAACCTGCTTGAGTTTTTGTAGATTTGGGTGTTTGTTGGCAGCTGGCAGAACACTGGTGCTGCAAGATAATTCCGTGTGGGATAAGCAGCTGAGTTGTAGGGATGGTGTTTCTGTTACTGCTGGGGGGTTTGATGCACTGGTTGGTTTGATTTATTGTTGCAATGTCTCATTTTATCCAAAAAGCAAGTAATGGTTCTCTCCTTCATAGAAAGGTTACACCACATGACTTTACCATGTGGTCTTCTCCTGCTGACAGAATCTGGGGAGTTCTTAGGTTTATATATTACTTTCTACTCTAAATATTTATAAGGAGATGTCAAAAGCTGAAAAACCTCATTCTTTACTGAAAATACCGACTCCTCTGGTATTTCTGCTTACTCCTGGCACTGAATTCTGGCACCTTAGAGGAAAGCAGTATCCATTCACATGCCCCAGCTTTTGAGAAGAAACAGAGGAGAGTGACTGAGTTGTAAGACCTGACCAACACAGCTTTAAACACTGCTTTAAAAGATTGCAGCTCCTAGATGTTTTCCAAAAAATACTTGGTTTTCTCTTCAAATATTCAATCTGTGTTTTTATTTCAGGGCAGAATAAAATTTGCTTCATTCCGGGGATGGTTGGGCCCATCCTGGAAATGACTCTTATTCCAGAAGTTGAACTACGAAAAGCCACTATCCCAATTTTCTTTGACATGATGCTGTGTGAATATCAGTGGACAGGAGAATTCAAAAAGGTAAATACAAATACCCTGCATGAAAATGCATTTAAATGTCATGTGCTCAGTATTTCTGATAAGTGTTTTCTGCTTAGACAAAGTGAAATCCCAAATATTAAGAACCAAAGAAAAGCTTTTGTGCAGCAGGTGTAGGATCTCCAGAATGACTTAGTTGGATTTAGGCAAAACTTGTTGCAATGACAGCAACAAATAGATGGAATAGCAAATAGGGGCCCAGGGAGATTGCAGGATCTTAATCCAAATTTTCAGGATTTTACTGGAAAAGGTTCTGAGCAGCAAGACTCACATTGGAAGCCAGCCCTTCATTCAGTAAGAGATAGAATTAAATGACCTCTAGGGATCCTCTATAATCTAAATATTTCCTTATCCCCCTTCCTTGTGACATAGATATTGGTGAGCCAAAACTTCCAGGTTTTCCTACAGACTATCTGACAGCAGTAGCAGTGAATAGTTAATTATATGTTATCAGATTTAGCAGGAAACTGTAACTTTTCTAAAAGTTTATTGTGAGAAAAAATAACCACTGTGAAGAACTGAAATTCCTGCAGTGTTTCCTGCAGTCATTCTGAAAAAGACAAAGTATTTTGAAGTCACAACTACAAAATATTTTTGATTGATGGAATAGAAATAGGGGTGGTGGGACAGGGCACTAGAGACTGTGGTCTAAATTTCCTGCCACTGCTTGCTGTGTCTGCCTGGGCAGTGGAGTATCCATCCCTGTCTGACATCTCCATTCTCCTCGAGCTCTTTGGGCATGGACTCACCTTGTTCTGTGTTTGCACACTGCCTCCCACAGTAAATTATAAACTGGAAATTTGGCACAAATAATTAATTCAGAACAATCTGTGTAAGGGAAAGTGACAAACAAAAAGGCATCATTTTAGACACGTGTAAATATAAATATCTTGTATACCCAGCTATGTTTAATTCTTTAAATCATTTGGGGCATTTCTGTGTCAATGAAGCGTGGAACAAACGAGCAGATGGAATTTCCATTTTGGTCTGTATTCCACAGTGCAAAGCTTTTGGTTCAAGGCCAAGATTAAAAACCACTTTGTTTCTGTGCATCTGTTCCCTCCGTGTCCTGATAGTCCTATATTTGCCTTCTTAAAAATGTTTCCCTGCTCATGGCTTATACTTCATCTCTTGGGAGAGACACACAGATCTGTACAGAGCAGAGATCCTGAAAACTCATCAGTCATCCTGCCTGATTAACAGGAGCAGCAGCTTGGGAGCCCGGGAGAGGCCAGGCACTCCAGTGACCACTGAATCACTTCTCCTGCCATAAAAATAAGTTTCAGGTGGTATTTTACAGTGCCAAGGAACAAGGACATTGGGTTTATTGCAGCTTAAGGAAAAGAGGGAGTTTGCATCAAATGGTGCAAAAACTATTTCATAATTGAGCAGCTGAGTCTCAGTGGACTCTAATGTTGTGCTTCAGGAATCGTGATCATTTGCTCATCAAGAATCATGGGGTTTATCCTCTCCTTCCCTATAGATGGGGTAATTAAGATAAAAAAACTTGCTTCTCTAAGTTTAGCCATTCTGGTAAGTTTTTTAAATGCATATTGTAAAGGAAAGGTACATTAAGTTTTATGTTTTAAAATTATTACCATCTTCATTTAAAGGGGCAAATAATTGATATGAATGGATAATTATTGGAAGCACAAACACTGAACTCTGGGTCTTGCTGGTGGACAGTTTTCATATGCAAATTGACATTTAGTAGTATAAAGGATGTTTTTTTAAAGCTTTAGTATAAAATTTTGAGAATGACAACATGTTATTTCTGGAGTGCCTGGGGCACTCAGGAGCCCAGAATGACATTCACTTAAAACATAATTATGTGGAAATTTGAAAATAAATAATTAATTTCTAATCTAATCTTCTCTAATGAGAGAGGAGGGGGGGAAAAAAAGCACAAACAGAAGCATCTTTACGGGCTGAGCCTGTACCAGAACAGGAACCAGAGCCTGTCTGGTACCTCACACACGATT
Source organism: Machaerirhynchus nigripectus (assembly GCA_013397975.1). Taxonomy (NCBI): domain Eukaryota; kingdom Metazoa; phylum Chordata; class Aves; order Passeriformes; family Dicruridae; genus Machaerirhynchus; species Machaerirhynchus nigripectus. Next base: position 293,002 of record VZRQ01000110.1, on the reverse strand, counting down.
CAATAACCTTTCCCAAAAAGCCTGTCTCTGTTAACGTGCCCTGTGCTGTGCTGGGACAGGGCTCCATTCTGGGGGGCACAGGGGGAGTGCTGGGGCTGTGTCCTGCTTTATGCACACAACATACAGGCAGTAAAGATATAAAGTCATTTAAATTTATCAAGCAGGAATTTTATTTTATTTAGCTGTTTCTAGGAAATCATCTAATCCCAGCAAAAACACAATTCCACCTGTGGCTGTCTCAAGAATGACTTGCCCTACATATAAATTTAATGGCTTGGAATCTGTATGTAGGTGTAGGACACAGTGAGATATTTTCTTGTAATCCTTTCTTCTGCTTTGCACATGTAATTTCCATTCACCCAGAGCAGTGTTATATAAGCTCGTAATTTTAACTCTAATTGAAGATGTAGAGAGGGAGCCATTAATATCTACTAATTTTAGCTATCAAGGCTCTGTCTATCATGAGCTCAGAGAGCCGGGAATCTTGGAAAGCCAATTTATTCATCCCTTAGTGTCTGTGGATAGACTCAGTCCTGTAAATGTATCCCTTTCTCCTTCAGATAAAAAGAGAAGCTCATTGCTTATATGTTGGACACACAGGGTTTAAAAAGTCCCATCCTCCAAATGCTGACAACCCACCTTTCCTTTCCTTGAAAGATCAGGTTGTACATTTTATTAAGGCTTCCCAAAGGAAGACACATCACCAAGCGACCTCGTACTGCTTGTTCTAACTGTGAGCCGAGGCCAGGAGTTAGAAAATGCTTGCTTAAAACAAACAAACAAACAAACAAAATAAATAAATAAATAAACAAGGAAAATTAGCTCTTTGCTGAGTAAATGAAAATATCATTTAAATAAACATGGATTTGACTTACATTGCGGATTTAACTTGGCTTAGGAAAGATTAATTCATCTGTGTTTATATTTTTGTTCAAATAAATCATTCTGTTTGTGTTTGGTATTTTCAGTTTAGTATCTCTCGTGGGTTCTGCCAATTGCTGGAGCCATCTGGGGAAGTTTTCTGTGTTTGCTTTCCTTCCTGACTGCTGGGGGACCGTGTCAGAAAGCAGTGCTGGCTGCTGCTGTGTGCTTGGGCTTTCCAGACTCGCTGTTAGAGGACAGACATGGATTCTCACCGAGCCTGTGGCAGTGTCCCGTTGTTCTGAGCTCTCGCAGGTGACTGAGAGAGTGACTGAGGTGTCCTCAGCAAGCTCCTCTGGCACAGGAGATTTATTTGCTGCAAATAGCCATATTTCCTTCTCTCAGTTCTTGAAATCTTGTTACGTGCAAGGGATTCAGAAATATGTGAGGTCAGCAGCAGAGAGAGTTTGTGTGGCCTGGTGCTTCAGGCAGATTCATGTGGGAAACGTGGACACTTTCTGTGCTTTGGTACCGAGGTGTGTTCAGAGCTGGGGAGATCCCTTGCATCTGTTAGAGAAGCAGGTGGCTTCAAACTAAACTGGTGCCAGTGACAATTAGGCACACGCTGTTCAAGTGAGAGGAGAATGACACTTTCCAGAGCTTCATTTTGGCACAGAAACATTAAAACTTTATTCTATATTTCTGCCAACTTTTTTATTTGTTTCGATCCAAGGAACTGATTTTTTCTCTTTGTTGAGAAACTGCAGGGAAGATGCTTAGGGAGAGTTTTTTATTCAGACCCAGCAATGTGAAATTATTGCCTCTTCGAGAAGTAATCAATTCTCTACCTGCTGAATAAGTTCTAGGAAGGATTTAAGAGGTGCATGATTTTTAACTGGTGCTTGACCTGCACTATATTCACAGATTTGTCTTACTGCAGTAAGTCCATGGGAAAATGGCTGGATTGGATGTTTTTGCTTAATATTTCCTTGTCCTGAAACTGCCATGCACCTGCGTTACCCATGTTAAACACTAATGCACATCCTGCTTGCATATAAAAATTAATTCAGAGCCCTTTAAAATTATATTTCAGCCTGGAGGAGACAGAGTAATTTTATTTTTTTCTATTAAGCTATTTTTCAATGACAGCTCTTTATTCTCTGATATTAGTATAGTATGTACTGTTCAACAGGCAGCCTTTCATTTGTATTCTAATTACAGAGAAAGAACGAATATTAGAGAAGCAAAACCTGCGAGTAACGAAGTGGTGGAAAAAGCTCCTTCCTCCCTGCCCTTTCCAGAGGGGTGTGTGCCTGCTCTGCCACTGCTCTGAGCCCAGGTTTTGCTCTTGGTGTGAGCAGTGAAGTCTGGCTGCTAAAGCTGCTGCTTCAAAGCTCCTTGAAAGAAGCAGCAGCCACTTCAGTGTTCTGCCTCAACAGCGGTTTGCAGGATCAGGGTGGCCAACAAATCTGGGTTGGACACTGGAGGAAAGAGGGCAATGTTTGACCTTTGTTCTTGAAAAATGATGAATCATTTTTCTGGGTGGAGAGTTGGAATCACGACCTACTTGAAGGAAGTACATCTAGTAACATATTTTCATTCAGCAGAGCATGTTCTTTAAAACTGATGAAACTCTAAAAACACATCTGAAGAGATGTGTGACCTGCTTAGTGCTCTAGGAGGTAGGACTCTTTTCCTCTGTGTAGCCTTGCCTTGGCTTCTTCAGCTCAGAGCTGAATGTTTTGATGAGGATATATTTAAATAAAGTAAAATATTTTGCACTGCAGTTATCTGAAAGTACCATATCTGAAATACTACAGCAATTCTTTGTACCATGAAAGGCTTCCGGTTCTCTGATGGGATGATCTGGATCCCAGCCTGCCAAAGCTCTCAATTACACAGAAACACTCCAGGGAAAAACAGAATTATTCATGTACTGACAATTGTGTGAAATTTTGTATCAAAGGAGAACGTGAAAACTTGCTGCATTAGCACAGTAATGAATCCTGTCACTTTTACAGTGGTTTTAATAATTAGATCTTTGTAAAGCAACTGAGCTTTATTTCAATGTAGGTCTCCACTAATGCTCTCTCTGTGCCTCTTGATGTGTTAATGACTTGTCAGGAACCCTGAGGTAGATCTTTCCTGCGTCTTCTGAACAGGGTGCAGTTGTCTGCACGAGGACAAAGACTGTTTGTAGCTGCACACAGACTCTGGGGTTGTGTCTCACGAGCCCAGTGCAGGGGAAGCTTTGTGAAAATCTCTGTCCGGGCTTTCAGCCGTGCTAAAAGCCCAGACCAGAACATGCCCAAGCATTTAACCCTTGGGAATATGTGACATAATTACACAGCAGTAGGTTTTTGTTGCCATGTTGAAATGTGTTGGCCTCTGGGTAGCTGCTTAGTGTTTTGATTTTTTTTTTCTTTCTTTATTAGTTTGAAAATGAAATCATTTTGAAGTTGGATCATGAGGTGGAAGGAGGACGAGGGGATGAACACTACATGCAGTTGTTTGAGTCAATGTAAGTAGTGCATGAGAATAAATAGAATAAATGCCTTCAGGATGTGTTTCCTTCTTATTGTTCCCAGTTCTCAGGTTGCTACCCTCACCTAAAATAGAATCTTAACAACTGTTTTTCATGAAGGGACTGGAAGTACCATAATGCTTCACTACACCTGGTTTGAACTGCAGTTTTACTCATTGAAATTATTTTCCTGGTTGCTTTTCACTGTTTTGTGCTTCAGCTAAATTATGAAGAAGTTATACCTAACCTGCATTTTTACATGTCTAGATTGGACTCCAAGAGATTATTGTCTGAATTTAAGTAAGGCTTTGTCATGTGCATGTTTTACTTCCTCAAAGCCTGCTACCCTGTATGGGTTCTGTGTCTGTGTAGGGGTAGCAGTCTTTGCAAAGTCACATCTCTCATGTGATGAACCATGAAAGCTTTGGGTGCACACACAGGGGACATAAAGAATCATTTATTCCGTTTCTTTTTGCAGCAGCTTTTATCAAATTTGAATGTTGCTGTCTAGTCTCCTTCAGGCTCTCCCTTAGGGTAAACAACGCCAGTATTTCAGTTTATCATGTGGAACGTTTTCTGGGCGTTCCTACAATGTCTCCATCTATTTTGACATCCTACATTGCCTTAAAGCTGGAGAGAGCGCTCAAACTGAGACTTTATCTTTGCAAAAAGCAAGGCTTCCCTCAGATCTTGTGTATGAGACCCTTTGAAGTTCACTCTTTCTGAGCTGTGCAACGTTATTTGCTTTCCTTGTTTGCACTTTGCTCTTTCATTCCAGCACTTTTCTTGGAAAGTGGCACTATCCGGTTAAACCCCATCTTTCAGCAGTGCAGCTGAGGAGTGTCATCAAACACAGCACAGAGCTTTTGATCTCCCTGCCTTGCCAAGGCCCCCTTCTTGCTCTGACATGTCTGTTTTTTCCCCTTGCTACTGTCCCACTTTCTAGAAGGTCTCAAGTTCAAAATTTCCACATTTCTAAAGATGACACTTCATCTTATATTCAGATAATATTTTTTTCTTCCATCCTTGAGGTTGCTGAATGACACCTGTAGATGGAGAGCTGAAGCAGAGGCTGGTGACCTGCCTGTGGTAGGACCTGTTCTCTCAGTTGGTTTGGTTTAAATCTTCCCACCTTCACATCTTTCAAAGCCCCTGTCCTCAGTTCCCTGTTCCAGCTGAAAGGAGGCCCAGTTAAATTTGGCTCCACATTTATTCATTTAGTCATATTTTCCCCAGCTGATCTCCTGTAACTGTCTGCACTCCTGCACAGTACCAGATGTCACCTGAGGGCACTCAGTGGCTGCTGTGCTGCTGCTCACCTCTGCAACCAACATTTGCCCACGCTAGTGGTTGCTGGGAACTTCTCCCTGCCCACAATAATAAATCACACAGGTTCACCAGAAGTTTAAGCACTTGAATTTGTCCCTAGACCTAAATGTTAGCGTGGCCCATGATGGGGTTGTGACCTGTCCTAGACAGCGCAGAGGGGAGGCTGGGGTAACGTGGGACAGGTGAGAGGCTGTTCTCAACAGGCCGAGCAGACACGGCTGCCCTGCCTGGGGAAATGCAGGAGAATCAGTCCAGCTCCATGAACACAAGTTGTGCCACTTGTCCTCAGGCTCAGAAAATGAGTTCTGGCATGTTTTAGTTACTAATGTAGGCACAACAGGAAATGGCATTTGGCAGCTTTCCAGTTCCCCATCACTGCAGTGGCCCATGCTATGCAGTTGTTTTTCTCGAGCTTTATTGCAAATATTTTTTTATTTAACATTTTCTTTTTTTTTTCTTTTTTCAAGCTCTGTTTAAAATTTCAAAGGTTTCTTGCTCCCTCCTGGGGGTAAAAAATTCTTCTGAAGTTTTATGGTCCTTTTTATTGGGATTATTGTGTAAAGCTGAGCAATACAACTTTTTGAATCTTCTCTCAAGAGACAGGTATTCCTCTCTCCTGTTCTTTTTGCAGTTCTCCTTTGTGTGTACTCTGGTTCACCTTTCTTTAGTGACTGGAGTGATGTACTTTGTGCTGGGTGAGACCCAGCAATGGCTCGTGGTTTATGTCAATGTTTTTCTGTGTGTATTGGGAAGAAATGTGGTGTCTTGGTGCCTCATGTTCATTGTGCACTCAGGTAACGTTCACAGCTCTGCCTTGTTTGCTGTTACTCCAAGGCAGAAATCCATAACAGTCACTTAAGCAGTGGCTGGACTTTCCTTCATTAGGGTCTCACACTCTTTCTGATACTTGTATATGTAAAATAACACCATTTTTCCTGTATAATATTCCGGTCTCCTATGTGGTTCTGAGGCTTTCTTACTTTCTTTCCCACAAACATCATTTAATGTGCTCCAGCCTTTTCTGTCAGTTGTCAGCTCTTCAGCCCCTTTAGTGTTTCCATTCCATTTACAGTGTATTTTATAAGCCATGTGTCAGTTATTGATTTAAATATTTCAGTTTCAGACCAGGCAGACCAGAGTAATTGGAGTATTCTGGTTTTATCTGCTGGCCTCTGTCCCTGCTATCTTATACAATATAAATGTTCTTTCACACATCCACATACACATTCCCTCTGTCTCAGCACAGTAACTCCACTGGAGCTGCACAATCCAAGGATTAAATTTTAGATGCTGCTTTTACTTTGCTTGAGTTGGAACTTTATTCCTGGGTATTCTGCAGAGGTTCCATTCTAGGCCACAGCTTCGAGGATTTCTCTCCAATTGAAGTCAATATGAATATGTATTTTCTGAAGAAGGTTCAAATAATTATGAGGAGTAAAAAAAAATTATTTTTGCTATTAATTAAAACACTACACTTTGTAATTAAAGTTTAAAAATATATTGTGCCTAAAGATTAATAATAATTTTTTTTTTACCTGAGTGTCTGGAAAACAATGATGTAGAGCTCAACTGATAATTGAGCTCTAAGAGGTCAGAACCTTCCCAGCTACCAATACCAAGCAGGACTTCCTTGGGGAAAATTAACTGCATCTCTGCCTGAGCCAGTGCTTGCATCTGTAATTATATATGTGAAAATATATGCATGTATCTCTGTGTGTGTGTGTGTGTGTGTGTATAATGCAACGTTAAATAGAGGAAACAAGCTCTTAAACAAAGAAATAAAATAATCCTTAATGAGATGCAGGTAATCACTAAATGATGTTTCAACAGTTAAACTTTGAAAAGAAAGCTCTGACAGTAAAGTGAAATCTCTACTCCTAAATCACTTCAGCACTTTTTAGAAACAGTATATGCTAATGTTTTGTTAATGTAAATTGAATCTGATGATGCCAAAATATAAAATTCCCTTTCCTCTACTTTCATCAAAAGAGATCAAACTGCTCTTTTCAATCTGCAGAAAGTTGATTGTCTGATTGTGCTTATTTCTCAAAGTAAAATTACTCTGGTGGTGTCCTTTTTGAGCTAAAAAAATTGTAATTTTTGTTCGTTTGAACTTTCTACTCACCTGTAACAGTACAAAGAGAAGGAAAGCATTTTTGCATTTTACACTGGGAAGGGAAGGTACAGTATTTATTGCAATAGTGTGACATTCCAGAGACTTGAGTTTGTCATAGCACAGATGCAGGTTGCTCTGTCCTGAAGCTGTGGGTACACCCTTGAATTCCAAGTCATTTTCAGACAAAAAGGTAAATGTTTCTTTTACTCTTTTCCCTTTTGATTTATGTGCATCTGTCTTCTGGATATCTAAATTGCCAACTCACAGAGGCAATTTGCAGTGCATTCTTCAGCTGATTTAGGCCTAATTCAGTATTTGCCTTCAGAATGGTCCCAACATTTCTGTGTTCGCAGCCTTACGGAGTGCGCCAAGCAGCACCCTGGCATTTTCAGCTCGGTGAGAAGCTTTGTGAGCCTGGTGAAAAAGCTCCTGGAGAGGCTGCTGGATTATCGTGCCGTGATGAACGACGAGAACAAGGACAACCGCATGAGCTGCACCGTGAACCTGCTGGTACGTCCTCTCCTGGGATTCTGTGCGAGGGGGGAGAGCATTAGAATCCATTTATTGAACATGAAGGTAAATCTCCCCGGGGACAGGAGTGGGTGACAACATTCCCTAGTGATTTAAACTCTGAGGCAAGAGATTTTTATATCTATTTGCACGGATATATGCATAAGTCTGAAAGCAACGTTCACCCATTTGTTTTGTTTTGTTTGTGTGCTTTATCCACTTTGATTCCATGGATAAATAAGGATGTTTGCTCCTCACATGCCTGTACCCATTGATAGGCTTAATGGGACAGTGGGTTCGTGACAGAGTCAAGCTGTGATGAGGAACTGACCCACTTGCTGCTTCAGCACCTCAATAGTTGCAGTTTTCAAATGTGGGCAGGAAACCCACAAGGCACCCTTGCTGTAGGGTGCCAAGAGGTTTGAGGCTCTGATCTGGTCCTGGGCCACTCTGTCTTCTTTTCCACCCCTGTTTTGTAACGAGGATATGGCATACAGAGATTCCTCCTCCGGGAAATTCCTCCAAGCCAAGGAGGAACCTCTGCCACCTTTGAGGTACTGCACTCACACACTTTTAGTTCCTCAGTAATCTCTGTGCAATGCAGTATAAATTTCTGCAGCTCTTCAAGAGACAATTCTTGTCATACATTTTGCACAGGCTTAGCAACTTGCATACCTGCAAACATGTCATGGTGACAAAAAAATGAGCTTTATTCCTGGAACTGGCCCCTTTAGAGGTATTGCACAACAATGCTCCCTAACTACAGTGCTACACATCTGCTTCACTACATACCAGCTTCCACCAAGTGCAGCTGGAGCATGTGGTTTATTATGTTAATTCATTTGGATAACCATATTTTCCTCTTCTCCATTAGAAAAACCTTCAGTAATGATTTCATTATGAACTAGGAGAAGTATATGTATGTATAAAAACACATATCTAATTAATAAAAATATTATTTGAAGAAGTAGTTCCAGGTTTAAACTTCAGGTAATCTGTAAATAATCTATTTCTCCTGTTGTCTATGCTTTCTAAGTAGTAAGAAAAGCAAAACCTCAGTGTGTGTTTAAGTATATATATATATATATATATATATATGGCATTTTATTAAAGGTCATGAGGAGGTAACTTCAAATGTTTGTGTCCCTAGAATTTCTACAAGAACATAAACCGTGAAGAGATGTACATCAGGTATGGCAACCATTCTATTGGATCTCTTTTGGGGAGGGCAATAATATTGTCTTGTGGGTTCTGGTTTTATCACTGTGCTTGGATTAATGTTACTTTACCATCCACAACGACTCTGTGGCAGCCCTGGCCTCATCTGCATTCTCACTCTGTTGTTAGCTTAGCCTTCAGCAGTTGGGAATCTATGCTACCTATTCAGCAGCAGCATTTTTTTCCCCAAGAATTAACTTTTAATTGATCAAATCACTCAACATTCATTGTCTATTGTTTAAAATGAACCAAGTGCAGATAGATTTGAGGGTGGGGGGGGGCACATGTTATGCATTTAAGATGGCAGAGAAAACACTCTAGTTTTGTAGAATGGCCCAGTCTGCTGAGTCTCCTTCAACATACAACACTCCAGGGAAGTGTTGAAGGAACATCTGAAGGAATTTGCCGGTGTAGCTGCAGCTCTCACAGAAAATTATAGCCTCAGCTGTGACCCTGCCTCTTGCTGTCTCCAAGAGCTCTGCTCATGGGCTGCAGCAGATCTTGCTGCTTCAAAAGCTCCGTTTTCTGCCTCTCCTCTGCTGCAAAATCTGCAGAACAAAGCCCGGAGTCCCAGCTGAGATGAGCCCTGGAGGTGATTCAGAGCTAACCCTGGAGCTGTGAGCCGGAGTGGCCCGGGGGAAACAACGCTCCCTCTGCGGGCATTGCTGAGGGGAACTTTCTGCTGGGCTGGCAAATGGGAATGGGAGTGCCTTGGACTGGCACAGCGAGGTGTCAGAGCTCTGTGTCTCAGAACTCCTGGTGTGAGTTAGAGGACAGGATGCAGTTTTTCCTCCTGGCTAGGTAGTAGATGCAGCTTGAGCTCCACGGTGGGCAGTGGTTGTGCTGGAAGCAGCAGCGCTGCCCTGGGGATCGAGAACATTCAGCTTAGAACTCTTCTGCCCCCAGCACCTCCCAGGTTGTACAGGGACTGCTTTGCCTTTCTGGGCTGGTGTTTTCCACTTCCTCCTTCCCCCTGTTACCTGCTGGGTTTGCATCTATCTGTGTTCGTGGGGCGTGTGTGCCTGCAGGGAAGGAGTGCTGCAGGGGAAGGCTCCTGCCCCGGGTACCCTCCAGAACACTGCACCTGGAGGCCTCTCAGACCCCGAGCGCAGCAATCCTTCCTCTTGGAGGAGCAGCTGAGCGCAGTTCACGGGGGGAGGACGGTTCTCTCTCCTCCCTTTGTGCACAAGGTTTCAGCACACAAAAGGAACAGAGCAAAGTGTGAACAAATGCCCAGAGCTCCAACCCCGCTCAGTGTCCTTGAGGACTCTCTGGGGAGTCACAGGGTGACATCTACAGAGTTTCCTGTTATCTGGAACATTTTGACACTCAGTATTCCAGGCATGTCAGTATCCAGCCTAATGCTCGCTCTCTCCTCTATCAGGTATTTGTATAAACTGCGAGATCTTCATTTAGATTGTGAGAATTACACAGAAGCAGCATATACCCTTCTACTCCATACGTGGCTCCTGAAGGTTAGATTTTCTAAACTCAATATGTAATTAGGCTTTCACAATTTTCAATTTTATATATTAAACTGAATGTCTTAATCTCTGATTTACTGCATATTAGTTATTTTCCACAGGGGTATTCAAGTTTCTAGTTAGAAATACTGCAGCAGGTCATACAAAATTAACATTAATTGTTGAAATTATATTTTTGGTCGGTGAGTAAAAGCCATATATTGCTAAAACTAAATATGGTAGTGAAAATAGTTTTCCTTTATAGTGACAACACTGTGTACAAATGTAGTTCTCATTTCAGTAATTTCTAACATAACAGTTATGAAAATTAAACACAGTTCCAGCTATCACAAGCTAACTTTTAATTTTAAATAATAACACCCAGCTAACTTTTAATTTTAAATAATATGGATTATATAACCAAGTTATGTCGGCTTTATTTTCTTGCTGGTAATTAATTATCTTTCACTACAACTATTGTTCATTGCCAGTATAACTGACAGTATCAATTCAAATGGTCAGTAAGATCCATTTCCATTACAAGGGAATATTCCAAATTTAAATGTTCTTCAGTAAAAATCTGATATTTCTTATGGAATTTACTTTAGTGCAGAACTATATAAATTTGTTCTCTTTTGCTTAAAGTTCATTTTGATTTTTTATGATTGTACAAATATGAGATATATTGTATGTATTGGTATAGACAAAGACCATAGTATATGAAATATTTAAATACAAAAAATCAAAAACAAGTCAGTCAAGATGATACCACTGAAAAAAAAAGGAACTGATTTTCTCACATAGATTTTTATATTAAATTTGTAGGTGGAACAAGCTTGGGCAGGTATAACGTTTTAAAATATTTTTTAAATATTATGTGTAGTGCTGGTTATCACATAAAACACAGCACTTGTCTGAAGAGGCAGCGAATGCAGTCCCTGTGCCTTTCCCAGTTTGTCTGTGGATGGGTAAAAAAAGCTTGGGAAGAAAACACTTATGGCTAGGTAGGGGGCCACTCCTTGTAGGAGTGGGGACTTTGATGTGAAACATTGAACTTCAGCATTCTTTTCATTGTGTTCTCATTCTCAGTGGTCGGATGAGCAGTGTGCACCCCAAGTCATGTCAACAGAGTTCCAGTGCTCACAGACCTACCGACACCTGAAAGAGAATTTGTATGAGAAGATCATAGAATACTTTGACAAAGGAAAGGTAGGTCTGGAGAGTTCTTCCCCTCCAAATCTCTCTGCTGTGCTGCTCTGAATAGTTGTGTTTAATGAATGTGCCCTGTATAAAACATTTGTGAGGAAAAGCTTCTTTGAAATGTGGGTCAAGTAAAAATTGTGTCCTGCAGGCTTATTCCCAAAGCATATCTGTTCCCTGGGAACGGGTTCTTTCAATAACCTTGTTCACAGAGAAAGAGGGCTAAAGTTTCACACATTGTCACAAGCACCTCTGTCAGGCACCAACAAAATACAATAAAATATGTTGAATCTACTTCCTTTTACAAAGAAAAGAGTATGGACTACACAGATTCCATTTCTAAACCACTCGGCCCTTATCTCAAAAAACACCCAGACAGTTCAAAATAGACATACTTGTTTCAGAGAGGACTGAGAATTGTATCCTAAACTTAAAGTGTAGTAGATTGATGATCACTGCCTCAGTTTAGTTCAATTTAAGACAAAAAAAGTTTAATAAAATTACCTGTATGTTCAATGGCATTAGACCTGAGAATTTTGGAAATAAAGCAAAGGACTTGCAAGCAAGGAGAAGCTCTGCAGTGCCAGATAATTAATCTCATGACCCAATACGACCTTTAAGTCATTATGTCTTGCTCAGCCATAGCCAAAGGTACGACGGGGGAAGACAATTCATTACTGCTTCTCCCAAAAGTCCTTCCTATAATTTACGAGGTAGAAAGTTTCAGCTTCAGCTTCTCGGGTTCTCTGTTGGCATCTGCAGTAACTGCACTGCAGCAGTGCCCCCCCGCTGTCCCAGGAGCACCTAACCCTCACAATCCCTGGTGTGCAACACCCAGCACCGAGAGCCACCCCAGGGCCAAGGACCAGCCACCAGGGCCAGGAACACCTGGCCAGGGAGCACATGGCACCACGTGAGAACGGCCTGCTGTGTGACTGCAGTGTCCTTTTGGCAGCAGAGGGTTCTGCTCAGGGACCCCTCTGTCTCCTCTGGTCTGAACAGGTGAGGAGACAGAATTTGAGAAATATCCTCACGAGAGGGAGTTTGTTCTTGCTTTAAGACTGCTTTTGTGAAGTGCCCAGAGCAGATGAGCAAAGCAGCCCTGGTCTTTCAGTGACAGTCATTGTCAGAGGCAGCTGCTCAGTTGTGTGGAAAGAAAGAAGCTGCTACTCTGAGCAAGTGGCAATTTAAGACTTGTGGTTATTTAGCTGACGAGAGCTGTCATGTACAAGGCTCCTACGATTGTGGATGCTGCAGGATGTTTTGTGAAATGGTGTGTGTTTTAAGGACAGGCAGGTGTCAGCCCCCTCATAAACTGCTCTGTGCTTGGGGTATGCTCTGAATATTATCACCTCAGATTTATTCTCTTTCATCTTTAATGTATCTGAAAGGTTAGATGATTTTTTTTAAATGTAACTCCAATAATAAAGTAGGTTTACTTATTCCTTCCTGTAATGAATCATAAAACACTTTCATTTTTTAACATTAATCTGCTTTTCTTAAGTTTATGATTGCCCTGAGTCTTCTACTCTAAATATGCAGTTAATAAATGACTGCACTTTAAAGACAGCACAATCAATAAAACTGCAGTTAAACTCTGATGCATTAAAAACTTGTTTGTTGGTACTGGATTTACTTTTTGAATGTGTGGTTGCATTGCAGATGTGGGAAGAAGCCATATGTTTATGCAAAGAACTTGCAGAGCAATATGAAAAGGAAGTTTTTGACTATGAACTTCTAAGTCAAAACTTGGTAAGATTATATACAGATCTTCCAGTTATTGCAGCCCAGAAGGTAGTGCTTTTCAGCCATCACACAGCAGAGCTGCCTATGAGCCTGTGCTCTACAATGGATTTTTAATTCATTTAAAAGAGCATCATGAAGAGTTGCTGTTTCAATGCCACAATCCGGTGGTAAAGCAAAGGTTCATAAATAACTGTTGGTTAAAGTTGCATGAACATCTGTTTACTGAGGTATTTTGCAGTGCCTGTAGATGAAATAAACATGTTCTCACCTAGGGAAATTTAAAGCTGCTGTACTGCCTTCGGGTAGAAAGAACACCTGGATGAACTTTTCCCCCTAAATTTTTCTTTAAATTTTAGCAGCTTGGATCTTGACAAGCTTGAAGAATTCTGTCCTAATCAGGACTGTGGAAGTATTACAGCACAAGGAATTAGAACTAGGTCCAAAGGCTAGAAGGAAAAATTTGAAGGAAAATAAAATACTCAGTTATTTGTTTTCATGAAAATTGAATGAATCCAAAAAGAATCCCACCCCTTTTTTTTTCCTACTCCAAATATTTCATGGTTGTATAATGTTTAACGAATGTTTAGGGCTCATTCAATAGATACCCCTGAATCTTCCACAAAGCAACTATGGAAATCAAAACATGATGGTCTTGAACGGTGCTGTGTGTAAAGAAAGCTTCTTTTGCTCCTTTTTTATCATGAAGTAGAAGACATTTTTGCCAGTTCAAGTTGCAGTGCTATGTTCTCACAGACGTAACACCTAACTGACACTTGGTATTTCACAGAAGAACTTGTTCTGAGCCCTTTACATGGTGTGTGCCCTTAATATGAGGCTACAGTAAAAACTGGAGTTGATCCCATATCTCAGGAAACATTTGAGGCAGGGAGTTTTTCCAAATGTGTTATTTCAATAATGTTATCAGTGGCCAAGGATGACTTTGGTGTTTGCTTTTCTCCTAAGTTAAGGGTAAGCCCAGTTCTGAGGTCTGATATTAAAGTGGAAGCCATACTCATTTCGCTGTGTATATTTGCATATAAATGTAAGCAGTGTTTAAGGTCCCCCAGCAGCGTCCTGTGTGATAACTGATCATTGCTGTAGCTCAGCTGATAGCTGATAGCTCTTGCATGTGTAGTAGAGGTTAAAAATGCATGGGTAAAACCCCCAAACACAAGCAATTACAGTTGGTTTTGCTTTCAGATCCAGCAAGCAAAGTTTTATGAAAACATCATGAAAATTCTGAGGCCCAAACCAGACTATTTTGCTGTTGGATATTATGGCCAAGGATTCCCAACATTTCTAAGGGTAAACTTGTTTAAATTCTTACTTTTTCATCTATTTTCATTCTTCCTCTCTTTTCCTGTTTTCCTCATGATTAATGTCCAGCTTCCTTTTTTGACCTCTGATATGCATTGAGCTGACATGTTCATACCAACTGTCTTGTACTGCTCTAAGTTTTTTCCTGAATGGCAACAGTTCCTACTTTAGGACAAGAAGGGTAAGTTTGAACTGGTTTTAGTCAACATATGCTGAATCTACTCTGTTTTCTTTACTTTTCTCCAGTTTTGACTACCATGTGTGAAATTCAGACTCCAAAGGGTGGGCTTTTTTCAAGAAACCTGACAAACTTGGGAAGTGGTGCTCAACTGGATTGTACTGTAGTCTTTTAAAAGGTCATTGTTTTAACCACAGTAGTGCATGAGTTCAGAGCATAAAAAATAACCTGAATTTTGATGTTTTCTTGCTATGAAAAAAACTCTTACATGCAACAATGAATAGGGTGGAACACTTGGAAAGCAATGAGAGGCCCTGCTCTCCCAGTTTAAAGGCCAAAGATGCCTTGAAAACACTGGTAAAACAGTGAAATGGTACGCTGGTGTTACACCAGTGTTATTGTTCCTGAGCAATAAAACTTTGAATCCAAGGTCTCTGGAGAGTCAGCACTGCTTTCCAGCACTGGTCAAAATGGTGTTTGGCTTTAGAGTTGATTAATATTCAGAAAACAGAAACACCCATTCCAGAATGTGGACACTGCTGTGTCTTTGTGCCGATTACCGTGACCCCCAGCCCAGGGAACAACTCCTTATTCCCTGCAGAACAAAGTCTTCATCTACCGTGGGAAGGAGTACGAGAGGAGGGAGGATTTCCAGGCCCATCTGATGAGCCAGTTCCCCAGTGCTGAGAAGATGAACACGACTGCAGAGCCCGGAGAGGACGTGAGGAACTCTCCTGGTCAGCGTATCCTTGGACACTTGGGAGATGGCAGAGGGAACGAGGGTCGGGAAACCTTGTGCTTAGCGTGAGCTTATCTGTGTGAAACAATAATTTCCTGGAAAGGTTGAAAGTTTACTGATGTGGCAGCTCAGTTTGCAGTTTTACTTACACGTCCTCCATGTCTTTTATGGTTTGTTCCTAAGAGAGCGCCTGTTTTTCTAGCAGTTCTAAGGAATCTGTCTCT
This sequence comes from Machaerirhynchus nigripectus, assembly GCA_013397975.1. Lineage (NCBI taxonomy): Eukaryota > Metazoa > Chordata > Aves > Passeriformes > Dicruridae > Machaerirhynchus > Machaerirhynchus nigripectus. Next base: position 277,577 of record VZRQ01000110.1, on the reverse strand, counting down.
TTCATTCGTCATAGAAGCATTTAGGTTGGAAAAAATCTTTAGGATTGAGTCCAGCCATAAACCTTGTTCACCCGTGTTCCCAAGAGCCACATCTACATGTCTTTTAAATCCCTCCAGGGACGGTGACTCAACCAGTTCCCTGGGCAGCCTGTGCTAGGGCTTGACAGCCCTTCTGGGGAAGAAAAGTCACTGTAGTTCATACATGGTTTAGCTTCATTTTCTTCAAATGACAAAACCAGGGTCACACACTTGAAGAGACCCAGTTTAAAGCAGCAAATTTTCTATTACCTCCCATTCATAACTGTTGTGTCTTGATATTAAATTCATGTCTTCCTTGAGCATAGCTCTGACTGGCAGAGTCAGACACTTTGGTGTCACCTCTCTCTCTTGGCAACACAAACATGTCCTAAGTCCCTCAGAAATTTTCTTAGGAAAATTAACTTACAAACATTGATAAGCAACTTTTAGAATGGCCTCAATTATTATTGATTAGAATAACTCTGATTATCTTTTTCTTCTGATTTGAGTCATTACTGACTGAGCAGATACGGGATCACCTCATTGTATCAGACATTTGTTTTCGCACACTGATTTTCCTCTATTAATTTTCAAGGTAATGTTGTAACACTTCACATACTCTCTTGAGTCTGTTCTGGTGGAACTTTGTGGAGGAGAAAGGGAATACTTTATTTTCACACTGCTGGGACTGAAGTGGGAGTTTACAGGCTTGTCTAAAAGAGTACATTAAGCTTGAAAGCCAAGCCCTCCCAAGTCTGTCTTGTGTCTTAACTAATTAATTTTTTTGGAGATCACATGCTTCAGTCCTTAAGGTAGAATTTGCTCATCTATTTGCAAGGAGCAGGACATAGGCACTACTTCTGCACTTATGCAAAAGGATCTAACCAGAGGGCATGAGTTTCAAACATACTGAAATATGTAAGAATGTGATATATTTACTTACAAATACAGTATTCAGATTTAAAAAACAGCACATCCATAGAGAAAGGAAATCTCAAGTAAAAGGGCTGTTCAGTTACAGATTTCAAAATTAAATGTTAACCATCGTGACTTAATGCATGCCTAAAGCCACACAGTGAAACTGTTAACATCAGATGTGGTTGATGTTATTTTTGTAAGTTTCCTGAGCTTAAAAAATTAATGAATGAGTCAGTGTGATAAATTCAGCTGCAGATATTCAAGCTCAGGAAATAATAAAAATATGCAGTTCAAAATTAATATGTATTCACTGGTTGCTACTGGCAGATTTTTCCTTTCTTGTCCAAGGAAACTCCAGAAATGAAACCCTGAACACTTCAGATTTTTCAACAGAAAATGTCTTTTTTTATTATTATTATTTTTATTTCCCCTGCAGCCTACAGTATTTCATACTAATAGTCAATAATATGCCCTTAACATCCACAATTCCAGATATCCAGTGTTTTACAGTGCAGCCAGTCCTGGAGGAACAGCCCAGATTCAAAAATAAGGCAGTGCCTGATCAAATCATAAAGTAAGTGAATTTCTGTAGATAGTATGATGAAAATCAGTCCACATTTCTAAACTGACAACCATTCTTTTGTGAACTCAGTCATTTGTCAATGAATCTTAGAGTTTTTGTTGTCTTAACTTATTGACTTATGTATCCATAGAATCAGAGAACAATCTGTGTGGGAAGGGACCTTCACAGACCACCCAGTCCAATCCCCCGGGGACACTGCTCAGAGCTCCATCCAATCTCTTCTGGGTATTTCCCAGAAATTTCATCAAAGAGCCTGTGCCCACCTACCACTGAAGAAATAACTCGTGGATGCAGGGACAGAGGTGGAATCTGTGCTTTGGGTCAAAGATACTGAGTTTTCAACACAACATCTCAGACAAGTGGTGGAGAGAGGGCTCTTGGATGTGACTGGCAGTGTGGGAGTGGTTGAGTTGAAGGCTCTTGAACAGAAGAATCTTGTCATGTCTTGTCTGGTCAAGTGCAGAATAATGGTGGCAAAATGGTTTCTGCTGGTGCTATGGAGTGTGGGTTTTGTAAAGGGATAAAGGAAATTAATTGACCAAAGTATTTTGAGGACAGACTGGCCAAGAACTGCTTCCAAACAAGTTGTGCCCTTGGTCTGCAGCCCTCTCTACAGAAACTTTACTGAAGTAGCAGCTGGGGGAAAAATAAGAATCACCTCGCCTTATACACCAAAGTAAATAAAGCAGATCCAAGCACAGGTCTTGTGTGACAGGATTTTAAAATAAACAAACACACACACACACAAACAAAACCCAACCCAAAAAGCCACAAAAATTTTGTGCTCCTAATTTCATCTTGATTCATTTTAAAATCAGCAGCTGAAAGGCAGATTATAAATGTGGTCCTGTTTGACCAGATATCAGTGTACAGCCAGCCACACTTCAAACTGCTACAGGTTATGTAGCCAAGTGTTCCACGTAAAGTACAATCTCTGCTCATATGGGAGATTCTGTATTGGTTTGTCTCAGCTGCTGAATTCAACCAAACTGCTGATTGCATCTGGTCTTAGAGGTTTATTTTATGAGTGTACTTTATTGGGCATTTAATTGTTTGTTACATTAAGTGATGAGAATGCATTTATTCTATCAAAGAGCTTCAAAATATCTGTCCTTTCAGATGGAACTGTATAAAGGGATCTGACTCAGTATGGCAGTATTGTCCAGTTACTTTTCCTTACTGGTGAAGAAAATCTTACCTGTTTGGGTCAGAAATCATAGTTTCCTACAATCTGACATACCATGGTTTGCTTAACTCAGATGTTTGGGGCTTCTCCATTTGTTTTTCTGGGCTTCCAAAACACGGCTCAGTTTTACCGAAAGAGATTTCAGAGATCTTTTCTTTTTCTCTGCAAAATTAGCTTTTATTTAACATGGGTTTAAATTTCATTCATCTTTAAAACAAATACTAAAAACCCAAAGGAGAGATGTTCCTGTGGACAGCAGAATACTTAGCCAAAACTCTGCAGACCCAGTGCTGAAAGCCAAGTGGTTGCAAGTTTAGTGGAAAGATGTGCTCACAATGCTGGAGAATGAATCACTGGCTGAATAGAACAGACCATAACATGAATTTGCAAAGGATTCTTAACCCTGGTGTACCCCCCTGCAAGTAGTTATATACATTCTAGTACTATCACAAGAAATTGTCATTAATGGCTTCAGTTGTTTAATTTATTGAATGTTGTTCAGCATTGTGGGCAGGATGGTTAGACAAGATTAAACTGCTTTGTCATGTGCCGTGTTCCACTCAGGGTGAAAATACCTGCTCTGCTCTGTGAGTTGTTTTGAATGAAAGGGACTCCTTTCATAAACCAGGATAAAGCTGGAAAGCAGGGCACATGCCACAGCAAGAGGACAGGAGAGGAAAAATCTCTTCTAGTCCTCCTGTAGATTTGAACATTAATCTGGAAGTTCTGGAATTTTTATACCTGGGAAATACACCCAGTCACAAGTTGAAGCTTAAAACTTGTAAAATACCGTGTATTGACCCTGATTTATAGGTAAAGTAGATGCTTTCTGAGTTTCCAGTAAAGTCCTTTTTTTCTGAGCAGTAAATTTACTTTTAATTAAAAACTCAGCTACTCAAAATGAAATATTTCTCTGTGATAACAAGATCCATTAATTTCTAGGTTCTGTATTTTACAGTAGTCATTTTTAAATCTTTCAGCTTTTATAAGTCAAACAACGTGCAGCGGTTCCACTATTCAAGACCAGTCAGAAAAGGATCTGTTGACCCTGAAAATGAATTTGCTGTAAGTAAATTAACGACAAGGTGATGGATGGAGTTCTGGTAACTGTGACTGAATTTTGATCCTAGCTCCTTTCTTAGGCTCAGATTACTCATTACAGATCTTAACTTTAAGATCTGGTTCAAAAAAACCAAATGCAACACTTCTCCATTTCAGCAGGACTCCTTTGTACTTAATTAGCCATCACTGGTTCAGTCGCAGGTAAACATTATGTAGTTAAGCATGTTCAACATGTTTGTTAAGCAGTGACATTTTCTGGCTCAGATGTTCATTGTGAAACAAGGTGACATGTAAATAAATATCAAATGCTTTGCTGCTTGTAGTTTGCAGCACTTCCATCAGCTGCCAGCCTGGCAGTGAGGTGAGTGGTGTCTGCTTTCATCAGCCCTGTGAAATCTCAGCTGATGAGAGAACTGCCTCTGTCATTTTTATTCCCATGCCTAATGGTGGAATGCTGAGGCATGGCCTTCACTCTTCAAATATTCTAAGAAACCTACACCCCCATAAATTATTTTCCAGTGTTAAGCATAAAAATGTGGTAAGTTTCTGTAATTTCATTTTACAGTTATCAGGTATTTTATGGTTTGTTTTGAAAAGCATCCCATCCAATCCTTACGGCTAAAGCTGTTTTCTTGGCATACTGGTGGAAAAAGCCATTTCTTTCCAAAATGTACAATTTCTGTCATGTCTGTGCTCATTAGCAGAGTCAACACTTTCACGTGAGAGCTTCCTACCTGCTGTTAAATCAACACTTCACACACAAACTCTACCCTGACATCCCAGAATGCATTGTCAAAGCTCAGGATGCACCTTGACTTCCTTTCCAAACTAGAGAGTTTTGAGCCCATTTATGAATATACCCCAAAATGGCTTTACAAAAACTAAATTGTGATGTTTTCATTGTTGATGACAATAGATAAGATGCATGTTTCCTTCAAAGAGGTGGGAATTGGGATAGTTGGAGTGTCTTCATTACATCTCTTACAGTGTTTCTCAGTACTGGCAGTTCTGATGAGCTGATACTGAAATAAGGAGCAGCAGGGCAAATGAAACAGTGGCTATTCCAAACTATTCTAAAATACCAGCAGCCAGTCTTGTTCAGAAAAGAAAAATGAGAGGAACAAAAACAAAGTCAGAATGCTGGCAAGTTGTTACAGGGCTATTACTGTTTTTAATTGCAGAAATACCTTTTGAATGTGGGGAGAGGAAAAATAATCTGGGTAGAGGCGAGAGCAGTTCGTTTCATGACAGCCATTCCACCTGTACTGGCAGAAATAGGAATACAGACTAAAAGATTCAAGGGTAATTTTCTTTTCCCCCTGCTTTGTGCAGGCTTTGTGCCTGAAGATGGCCTAGTTGAAATCAGGAAAATTACCTGTGCAAATTGCTGAGCTAGATTAAGTTTGCAGTGTCTTTTTACGCAAAAACATGCATGTATTTTCCTTCTACATCCATTTCACTCTGACATCTCAGAAGGCACAAAAGATTAAAGTGTCAATCCTGAAGTATCACTTTCTCCTGCTGTGTTTTTCAACAGTCTATGTGGATTGAGAGGACGTCATTTGTTACAGCCTACAAACTTCCAGGAATCCTGCGCTGGTTTGAGGTGGTTGAAAAGTCCCAAGTGAGTATTAAGGTGCTCAGAGCCCACCCAGCTGGAAGCCATTGAATCCTCCTGGACAGACCAGCTTGCAAAATACCACACAAGGCTACCATTTTTATTTCGTACATACAAAACTGTTGTTATTTACCTTTAGTCTTTCTGCTGCTCAACACAGGATCAATATATCTCATGTCTGATTTATAGTTTCAGGATCAAGTCCTGAGAGGATTGAACTGTGTGGGTTTGCTGAACTGCAAAACTGTTGTTCATGTACATGATTTTTATAAAACCAAAAACACGTGTTTATGTCTTTGTGAACCTCAGAAGTCTTTTGTTTCTTTACAGACCACAATTAGTCCTTTAGAGAATGCTATTGAGACTATGTCCATGACAAATGAAAAAATTTTGATGATGATTAACCAGTACCAGAGTGATGAGAACCTCCCTATTAATCCACTTTCCATGCTTCTGAATGGAATTGTTGATCCAGCTGTTATGGGTGGCTTTGCTAAATACGAGAAGGTAGGAGCTTTTGAGTCACTGCAAAGAACATTCTCAAGTGCATCATTTCATAATCCTCCTACATCTTTTGTTAAAGTGGCAGTGCAGTGTGGATGGGGAATAGGAAAGCCATAATTCCATCAGTTAAGGGATCCTCATTTCCTGGTCACCTCTGTCTTTGAAAGCAAACCAAAATAACTGAAGCTATTAATTGATGTAAATTATGATACTCCAGATCTGTGTCTTTCTCATTTCACTGTAAAGTTCATAAAAGAAATGATAATTTGGTTTCATAATAAGGGTCTCAAACTCCAAAGTGTTGGATAAAGACCTAATACATTTTAACCAAGAAGAGCTCCTCAGCTCCCAGCTCATAGGGTGAGGAATTATCACCAGCAGCATCTGCCTAAGGACATGAAAATGTCTCTCCTCTTTGATGACCAATATTATGATCACCAGCTGGGCTCTGTGGATTAATGATTGATTTCTTTACCTGTCAAAATGATGGACTGTATTTATTTATTTATTTTGTCGAAGGCTTTCTTTACAGAAGAATATATCAGAGACCATCCAGGGGATGAAGAAAAGCTGAATAGACTCAAAGATCTGATTGCCTGGCAGGTAATTTCTCACTGACAGCTGCCACTGAGGCTTCACCAGTGGTTCCTTTGTTCCATTCTTCTCCAGCAGGAGAAGAGAGCATTGAGATTATTGTGTCATTTCCACTTTTTTTTTACCCCCTGAAGGCTATTTTGTACACATCTGGAATGGTTTAGCAAAAGCCACACATAGCAGGCTACATTTATGGTTAAAAGAGCCAGGATTTCCAACTTGGGTTGTATTCCTGAAGACAAAACAGAGAGCATGACAAAAGTCATAATGATTTCATTAATTTCTGGGGCTGGCAAAGGTCACACACTCTCTTGGGAAACAACTTTTTCCTAGATTATTTGTTTTTTGTGGAGGATTTTTTTTTTAAACTAGAAACCTTAACGGAGTGTTTGCTGCTCTCAGAAATTATCTTCATGCTCAGTGACCCTTCAGGATTGCTCTTAGGTGTCTTCTGTGTGGCAAATAGCATGGAAGACTATTAGGAAATATTTTTAAGCTATATGTCCAGGGGAGAACTGAGTATTTTTCCTATGCTAGCAGCACTGAGATATCTGGTTTTACTATTTATTGTTGTATACATATAGTGTGCACATAGGGAGTCAACCAGCCTGCAGAACCCTTTTGTCCTTGAAGAGGAAAATGCACCTATGGGAGGTGGTAGCAGAAAAAACTCAAATTTTAGTGAGATTCAAGAGAAAATGGCTCTTTCTGTTGACCTGATAATGATAATGGAGCAGAGAAAAACAGGACCTCAGAAATTATTCCTTCTATTTCCATTATCTGGCCCAAAATAGAAATCATTTTTATCAATAGATGGATAGAGGGATGGTAAGAAATAGGGAGAGTTCATCCAGAAATGAATGGCTCAAGGTATTTCTCCTCATGTTCCATGTCCCATTCTTTGTACTTACTGACCAAAACATCCCTGGAAACATCCATGGTCAGGTTGGTTCTGAGCAACCTGATAGAATTGTCCCTGCCTGTGGCAGGGGGTTCGACTGGATGATCTTTAAATGTCCCTTCCAACCCAGACTTTTCGATGATTCTATTATTCTGTCACTCTTTCATAGATGAGAAACAGCAAAAATTTACCATTTATTCCTCTCTCAGCCTTGAAATGAATCTTCCAAATAGTTTTAATGGAATTGTTTTGTACGATTTTCTTAATGTTTTTGAAGTTTTTTCCTGTTTCATTTTGATTTATCTCAGGTTGGTTATTAGTTTGAGTTGTACCTTTACAGTTTCTCCTGTGTTGTTGGCCACCACACCCCTGTGTGTTGTTGTTCTCTGGCCATCAGAAGCACTCGGTGGATCAGTGGCATTGATTGGCCATAACAGCATCTGGCATTAGGAAATAAGGGGTAATTTCTACCTATCCCTGCAAATCCCTCTGAGGAGGACAAACACATCTGTCAGTAACAGATGGGCTTTAATACCACATTTTAAAAAGTTCTATTGAAGTTGAACTTCCATAAAATATGATAAGATGGGTTAAACAATGTCCACAGTACTTAGTGGGTCAGAACACAAAAAGGAAGCATGGGATCTAAGTGGATTTTACAAAAAATCCCTGCTATTAATGCAAAGAGCTAAAACCTGAAGTGAAGCAGTTAGAGAAGGTTAGTGGCAGAAGCGGAGCTAAAACTGTTTTACACAAATCTCATAACATTAAAATACATAGAAGAGAGAAAACAGCCTCTGTGAGGCAGCCAACATTTTCAGACATTTACTTGGAAAACCCACTCTCCATAAGTCTTTTCCATCTTGTATTTGCTGCTCAAAGCCAAGATGAATGGGCAAATCCAGCCAGTCACAGGAGGAGTTTTGCAGTTGATTTACCAGATAATTTAAACAGAGCCAGAGAGGTCGTTGGGCCCACTTGAAAAGTCACACCTTTTTCCTTCTTTTGTTCCTCTTAAGGTACCTTTCCTTGGGGCTGGAATTAAAATTCATGAAAGAAGAGTTTCTGATAATCTTCGTCCTTTCCATGACCGGATGGAGGAATGTTTCATGCACTTAAAAGTTAAAGTGGAAAAAGAATATGGAGCCAGAGAATTGGTATTACTCTCCTTTTAACCTCTCCCTCCATTTCCCTTTATTTAATACACATCTTATTCTAAACAAAAACATGCTGCTTTTTTTGTTGTTTGTTTGTGGGTTTTCTTGTGCTCTGAAGGTAGTAGGATCTGAGTTGCTTCATCCAAGAGCCAATTCAGTTTTCTGACACATCAAATATTCCTCATTCTGGAAGATTTTGAGTACATTTTATTACGACTTAAAATTGCAAGCTTTTCAGCCTTATTGAGGAAGTAAAAGCAAGTTCTTATGTTTGTTCTCTTTGTAATTTTTCTTAGTGGTTTAGTGCTTTGATCTGCATTGATGTCTCCCCATGCCAGCCACTTCCAGCTGTGTTGTGAAGCAAAACCTGTCATGTGTATAATACTATAAATATTAGTTGAGAACAAACTGCAATATCTGGGAATTGAAGGATAACTTCTGAACACAAACTCCCCAGACAGTTCTTGAATAAAATATTCTATCTGAGTTGTGCAGGCTAGCAAGATTGATGTTGCCTGGTTTTTGTGATTAAACACCAGTTACTTTGGAAATTATTTTATATTGTTGCTTTCAGCATTGGTGATTTGGTAATAGGATTTATTTCTTCTGTTACAGGGGGAAAAGTAGCAAGTTTCTAAGCTAAATTTTGGATATGTGCTGTGCTATACACCTGTATGATGAAAATTCTATAGATCTGTCTGAGTGTGGGTTTTATTTTGCAATAATAAAGGCTGTAATTGCAATAACCTACTTGAAATTACGTAATTGCGATGATAATTGCAATAATAGAGGGTGTAATCCACAATCAGCAATCCTGCCTCTTGCTTGAACCCTCCAGCACTCTTATGGAGCAGCACTTAAAAAACCCAACCTATTTAAAATTTTGCAGAGAATGTACTTTGTGAATTGGGTTTGGGACGTTTGAGGAGTAAGAATTCATCCAAGCACAGGATAAATCACAGTAATTAACGGGAGCAGACAGCTTCTTTCATGCCAAGTGTTAAACATCTGCCCAGTCTTCAAGCCCTGGTGTGCAAAGGATGGGTTGAAGATGCCAGGGTTGTTTGACAGAAGGTGTTTCTCTTTTCCATCCTGCAGCCAGAGTTTGATGACAAGAGGGTGGGACGGCCGAGGTCGATGCTGAAATCCTACCGTCAGTTATCCTTCATCTCCATGTGTTCCGTGAATTCAGACTGCAGCACTCCCAAAAAACCTGCTTCAGAGAGGTTGGTTATAAACACAGTACATAGTCTTTTCCAGTCCTGCTTTTTAATCTCTTTTTCGAGATGAAACAAAAAGATTTTTAAAAAGGAGTGAAGACCACCAGCAGCCTTTTCAGACTATACCAACATTATTTTGAACTGTAGCTATCACTTCCTCCAGGCTCAAAACTACAGAGTTTCAATCTTAATAGACAAAATGTGTTCAGCTCTCATTGAAAAAAAAAAAAAAGTGGCATTTCATTTTCAGAAAATAAGTATTTTAAAAGTTAAATTACTTTTCAAAAATTTACAAACATCTGGGGTTTTTTGAAAAGTTTCTTTTTATACTATTTTAACTTTATTAGCATCTTTTTGTTTGTAAAATGTGAATAGGAAAGGAACAACATTTACAAACTTGAAAAGGAGGTGGAACATTTTAGTAAAGTCTCTAGTAATGGGAAGTGCTTTGCCTAAAGTGCTTTAACTGCAGCTCTGCTAAACAAAAAGACTTCGAAGTTTGGGAGAACAATTATAGGTATAGCTTTTCCTTCCACAAGTTGTTTGATCACTTTATAAATTATCTTTCAGGCACACATAGAACGTCTTCCCAAGCAAGGTACATATAAAGCTGAACTTGTTGAGCAGTGTTTGATTATTTTTTTAAACATCTGATCTCCCTTTTTGAATAGTTCACTTTGAAAAAGTCCAGTGGTGTATGACCCTCAGGTGGAAGGGTTGGTTCTCAAGGCACCCCTCTGTTCTGGCGTGTTTGATGGCCAGCCCAGCGCTGAACACTCCTCACACGCTGAGATTCCTGAGGCTGCTCCTCCTGCCCTTCAGCTTCCCCTCCAGAAGGGTGGAGCAGACACATCATTCGTGTGCTGCAGGAAATCAGGACACCCCTGACAGAACCAGACTGAAGCAACTGCATCATGCACCTGGTTTTAATTCTTAGGATGCTAATTTCTTTCTAGGAAGCACAGGTCAACAGATTCACCACAGTACTTGATTTATCAATTTTTATGTCGTAAAATAAATTCGGTCCCATGTTCCAAAGGCTGATTACCTCAGCAGAGAAGGGAGTAAAGCCAGCACCAATTTCATGGGCTTTTTTTTTTTTTTTTAATGAGAAGTAGCCCAATTTTTAAACTGTAAAAAATAGAGGAAGAGAGAAGGTGGCAGGGGGGTTAACCTCTGGGTGTGTGCGTTCTTGTCCAATATGGTGAAATAAACAGGAGAATGCATTTAAAACATGGCAACAAATAGCAATACTCCGTTCCACTTTGGTTCTTTCACAACCAGAAGAGCATGTATTGCTTTCAGCACCACCATCACCACACATCAACTTGCCACATGAGCTCCACTCTGTTTAGTTTAGGATTCTTAAACTGATGCACAAATCTGTTAACAGGGATTTGAGCTCGTTTTAATATTTCACATTCTTCGCTACATTTTAAGATGGTGCCACACTGCTGAAGGCACCTTATTTGTATCTCCAGTTGCCAGCTGCTGAAGCACATCCTGGACTTTCTGCCAGCAGTTTGCAAGGCTGCCTAGAAAGTAGAAGGAAAGAATGACCTGCATTTATATTTCATGGGGAAATGACATCAGAATACCAGCAGCTTTTAAAATATCACTCAGCAACTTCTCCTTTCTTTCTCTTGCTCCTGCAGCTTTGATCTGGAAGCAGAGCTACCAAAGCAAGTAAAAGCAGAATCAGAGGAGACTGCTCCACAAAATAATCCTCATCCTGAAGTCAAGATGAGAAGGTCCAAAAAAAGAACAAAAAGAAGCAGTGTGGTGTTTGCTGATGAGAAGGCAGCAGCTGATATTCCTATCTCCGAGATGAAACGTGTATGTTACTGATTTAGAGTAGTATTTTATAACCCATGAAAAAGAGGACATTACTCCTTTCCTTAGGAAAAGAAAAATATATCCCAGAGAACTCCAGCTGTAATAAAGGGAAATATGCAGGATGCAGAGATGATCTGCCCTGCCATGAATGAAACATGTGAGATGCTGTGGAGGAAACAAATCAGTGAGAAAATCAGAACATCTCTCCTGGCTTCTGGTGACAGATAACAGAGCTCCAGGGCTGCAGGTTCTGAAGCCTGGTTAGCCCAAAAAGGAGTTCTGTGTTGGGAGGGTTAAGCTACTTTCCTGTGGAGAGGCAATTGACTGTGCTGAAATTTCATGGCAGCTCCTCGCAGTCAGGGCTATTTCAAAAATGATGAGCCCTGTACGTTTTGTACCTTGTTATGGAACATGCAGCTGTTAGGAAACTGCAAGATTGCAAACAGTGCTCCTTAAATGGTGCCAGGCTGAAGTTTGGAAGCACTGGCATCTCTCGCTCCATAGATCATCCGAGTGCTTTTATTGCACTGCTGGATCATTACAATGACTTATGTAACTTACACTGGGCCTGTTTATATATACAGTAATCCTCAGGAGAATTTTCTTTTAGTATGTGTCCTCTTGATGCAGAAGCCCCATCTAAACGAAAAAGTCAGGCAGTAACAGATTGTTGAATTGCATGGAGGGAGCATAAATAATTCGATCAAAAATGTTTGAAGGCATCATCAAAGGTAAAATGAATTGAGTAGAAAGCCAAGATCGTTTGGGGAAGCACAGAGAAACTCAGGGATGATTATGACTGTCTTACACTGCATGTCCTCATGCAAAAGAGAGATAAGCACAGTCATGCTTTGAGAAGCACTGATACACCAAACCAAGTAACACCTTTGGTTTTTGATTAACTTAGATAACACATACACCAAACTGCGGGGATCCCACTGTGCATTGAGTTAAAGGACTTCCTTCTGCTTCAAAAAAAGCAGTGACAAGACTTTGCAGCAGCCCAGCTGGGTGTGCTAATGCAATAGGGAAAAATGTTTTCAAAACTTCATTTTACTTTGCAGATCACACCCAGAATTGTCTGATGGTATTATGCCAAAAATAGAGTAGGAGTTCAGGTTTCAGATCACAGATTACTTCTGTAACTTTTTTAGAACAATTTTTTTCTATGTAGAATGAGAAGTTTTTATCTAACTATAAATTATCTGCAAAATTGTTGCATGTTTTTAGTTTGTATGTAACATGACATGTGGACCAAAGTCTCAGTTCATCATTAATGCTGGGGGTTTTTATTTAACAGCTGTCAAGGAAATACGAGTTCATGAGTGACACCAACCTCTCAGAACATGTGGTGGCACCTCAGAAAACTTCTGTCCTCAAGCAGATGAGCACTGTCAGTCGTTCCATGCCAACTATCCCAGGTAAGGTGCTTACACTGGGGTGAGAGTTCTGAACTTTACTGGGATGTTAAGAAAAAGCAATGAAGGGTTTGCTCCAAGCAGGGCTGGCAGCTCTCTCCATCCTTGTGAAATCCACTGGGACAAAGATTATGACTGAAGTGTGTACTGTGCATGTGAGGCTGGACTGCTCCAAATGCTTGGTAACACCATAACACCTTGTGCCAACAGGCAAATTCTAAAACTATTGCTCCTGGAGCTCCAAATTTCACTTCCTTGTACAGTGTGAGCATTCCTGCTGCCTAGAAAGAGGCAAGGTTTATTCAGCTTCCCTGCTCTGTATCGCCTCACGAGCAGAAACAACAGCTCCCAGCCAAGGGCAGTGCATGAAACAGGGAGAAATGCTCCGTGCTTTGCTTTGGGGGATGAATATCCCCAAAGGTTGCCCCATAACAGGATTTTACCTTCTGCTTTTGAAGCCAGAGAGGAATCCCACAGATTCAGTCACCACGGGAGGCAGGGGAAGCAAGGTAACACCGCTGCCCCCCAGACAGATGGGTGGTTGTGTGAAAGAGAAGGGGAAAGCGTGACTGAAGCTGGAGCTCATCTCTAGGCTGGGGCACAGTGAGAAAACCGGCCCAGTTTCAGTATCTTTTAACCACTTGTTCCATAGGACATCCCATTTCTTAGCCTGCACTTCTTCTGTCCCTCTCACTGCCCCTCTCTTTCCAGATGCCTGTAACAGATGTTGAGCTCAACACAACACACTGCCATGGCCCACTTCTCTGTCATGTGTTTATCTGTTTTTAATTCTTTGGCCGGATTGGTTCTTTTTTTTCACTGTTTAGTTTCAATGTAATGAAGTTTATTGTTTCCCCATTATTTAATTTTTTATTCTAAGGTTATAGTTAGATTAAAAATGTCTCAGTTTTTTCTAGTCATTGCAGTAGTTCATTATTTTGAGTTCTGTTTTGTCTTACGCTCTGGCCCTCCTGTATTGGTTTTGTTTTGTGTAACCAATGTTGTTTCCATTCTAAGGATTAACTCTGTCTGTCAGCACTGTGGCACCCGATGAAACAATTGCCTCGCACAGGCTGAGCCAGCCAGTGTTTCCTACCACCTCAGAGGGTGACAAGAAAACCTTCAAAAAGAAGAAAGTGAACCAGTTGTTTAAAACAATGGTAGGTTCTGTGTGTTTGTGGGGGGGAAGGAAGTGCTATGCGTCCAAAAATTCTATGCTATGAAAATTAAGTATTTTTGAGATGAATAGGCTCTGAAGTCAAATTCTGCTTTTTTTTCTTGATGCTTTTGTCAGTGGTGTGGATGCTCAATGTGGAAGCAAAGCTGGCTATGGCAGCACTTCCAGCAGGAGGGATGGAAGGATGAAGGGATGGAGGGTTGGAGGGATGCAGGGATGGAGGGATGCAGGGATGGAGGGATGCAGGGATGGAGGGATGCAGGGATATGGGGATGGAGGGATGCAGGGATGGAGGGATGTGGGGATGCAGGGATGGAGGGATGGAGGGATGCAGGGATGTGGGGATGCAGGGATGGAGGGATG
>VZRQ01000110.1:231165-262886 GCA_013397975.1 Machaerirhynchus nigripectus | reverse complement strand
GGGGATGGAGGGATGTGGGGATGCAGGGATGCGGGGATGGAGGGATGCGGGAATGGAGGGATGCAGGGATGCGGGGATGCAGGGGTACGGGGATGCGGGGATGCAGGGATGGAGGGACACGGGAATGGAGGGATGTGGGGATGCAGGGATACGGGGATGGAGGGATGCAGGGATACGGGGATGCAGGGACGCAGGGAGGTAGCTGCGTGTGCAGTTCCGCTCCCGCACCGCGAGAGGGCGCGGGTGGCCCGCCGAGTGCCGGTGCGGGCAGGGAGGGAAGGAGGGAAGCGGCGATTCCCGATGGGATCGGACGGGGCCGGGACGGGAGCGCCGGGCTCGGAGCGGGCTGAGCACGGCGCAGGGCGAAGATGCTTGGTGGAGATACTTAGTGGAAAGTAGAAATCGGCTCCCGCTGGAGTCGTCACTCTTGCTTAAAGCCGGCTGCCTTCCCTTAAAGTGTGGAACGTTTCACTGACGTCTGCAATGTTCATAAAATTAAAACTATTTCAATTAATTCAGTGTTTGGCAGCAAAAAAAGAGTATATCCAGAGCAGCTATTCGGATGCAGAACGTGAAAGTTTTCCTACTTTGCAGGTAGTGGGAGGGTGACATTTAATGCATATGAGGGTAGCTACCAACATGCATTACTGCATAAGTATTCTGGGTCCCTTGTAGTATTTTGCACATCAACTTTTCTGATCTTTCAATGCAAAGGGTTTGATGGTTTGGTTTCTTTTTTCCTACTTATATTTCCCACTTATATTCATTTTTCCCACTTATATTCATTACTTTCTGCAGTGTTGTTTGGTTTTTTTAAAAAAAGGATAATGCCTTCAGGGGCCATAGAGTAACATTTGGGAAAACCTTCAGCTAAATGTGTTCATAATCATATTTTTCTGGTAGGAACAAGAATAACCTATCAATTTGAAGTCTATCGTATTTCACTTACATTCAATTTATCACATACTTGCTCTTTTCAGACCCAGGAGTTGCAGCTTTTCAGCGCTATCTCATCCACTCATATTTAAACTTAAATAGCATATAAAATAGAGGATAGAATGTTCGTTCTTACAGGGTGGAAAAATGACTAACTAAAGCTAAAAATCCAGTCGTGAAGTGCTTCACAGCATGTTTGGAATCATGTGGACAGGCTGAAATACAGGCTTAAGGTTTTGCAGAATAGAGAAACGAATGCAAAACATGCAGGATTTGGTCAATGTCTTTTTTCTCTAGCTACAGCTTAAGCCACAAGTGATTAATATGCATATTACTGAGTCCAACACAGAATCACTTTTAACCAATGAAAATCTGTTTTGGTGTTTTTTCAGCGCATTTCCAAAGTTCTGGAAGATAGAAAGCAGTCTGTGGAGCAGCATTTCAAACCTTCATCAACAGATCTGTGATCAACTTTTACAAGACTACTTCTCAGCTGAACATAATTCTATCTACCTACAAATATTCCATTTTAGAGCACCAGCTACTCTCAAGAAAGGCACTGATGGAGAATATGAACACCACCACCCATGGGGTCTGATGAGCTACTTGTGATACAGACACAGGAACAACATTTGAGGAAAATACTGCAGGATGTGTCCGCTGGGATCTGGAACAGAAGCCTCTGGTTGTAGGGCCAAAGGGAACTGTGTGTTCCCTGGGGACAAAGCTTGTTCCTTTGGAAGGGACGTGAGATGCACTGAAAGAGCAACTGCAATGCTCGCTGTAACACAAGTAGGGTCTGTTCTTTCCAGGGAGCTGAGGAGTTACGGTTTTCTGGAGCTTGTACAGACCCACTCCAGACATCCTTAAACCCTCGCTGGCAGTGTAGCCAAGGCAACAGATGGCTCAGCACAAAATAGCCACTGACACTTTGCTGCGTGGCTGTAGCTGGATGTACAGCCCTCAGATCCCTCTGCTGCTCCCAGCACAGCGCTCTGTATCCTCAGTCCTTCCCGGCCGGTGTCCGTGGCTGTGACACCGTATGCCTGAGTTATTTGCAGAACAGTAGCTGTTATGTGGAAAACATGCAAAAGTTTATTTACACGTGTACAAATTGACCTTACACCCAGCAGCACAATGATCAAAAAGCTACATTTTCTGCTGTTCAATAAAATGTTACAATTCTGGTTTATTTGCCCTGACCCTTTCTCCCTGACATCTCCAGGTAGCATCATATAGAAGGTAATAGGTTTTTACTGACAGCAAATGGAATTCCACGAGCCCAAGTTTTCTGGGCTTAGATTGATTTTCTGTGTCTTCCCACATCATGAGGCAGAGTTGGGAGGTGATGCCTCACTGGTGTGAAG
Source organism: Machaerirhynchus nigripectus (assembly GCA_013397975.1). Classification (NCBI taxonomy): domain Eukaryota; kingdom Metazoa; phylum Chordata; class Aves; order Passeriformes; family Dicruridae; genus Machaerirhynchus; species Machaerirhynchus nigripectus. Next base: position 260,583 of record VZRQ01000110.1, on the reverse strand, counting down.
CTCCACAGCACTGCAGGTCAGCACCTCAGGGTTTTTACAACCTGTCAGTTCTTTCTCTTTCTGTGTTATCCAGATAGAGAGGGTCTAAAAGTGAATAACTGATCTCCTTCACTCATCCCTTTATGTTTCAGACACCTACATAGATTTATACCAAGTAAATAAAATGTTCATGTATAGTGTTGTGGGTGGGGGGCTGGCCTTGTTGCCATTTCTATGGATTTGGGAAAGACAAAGAAGTTAAAGTTATTCCTTGCTGTGGAGTTGAATCCATGGAAAGACATCTGCAGTTTGTTTAAGCCTAAGTTGTTCTATCAACACTTTAACATAGAGTGTGAATAAATTCATTTCATGAATTTAGACTCTGCAAGTTGTCAGAGTGAAGCTGTTTTCTACAGGAACATTTAGTGATTGTTTTCTGTGAGAGGCTTGGAATATTTGCCATTGGAACTAACGCTGCACCTTCACCAGAATAACCACAGACAGCAGAACAAAATGGGCCTGGTTATAACACTACAGAGTTTGGCGGGAATTCTGATTGACTTTTTGTTTCACTTTGTTTCATTTGCTTTCCACAGCAACTGGATAATGCTTCTGAAGGGGCACAGAGGAGGAAAAAGGCTTTCCTAGGAAAAAGTCTTCTGTTTAATAGAGAAGGTTACCTGTGAGCGAGAGAAAGTGAAAGGTTGAAGGGTGCACGTTTAACATCTTTCTAAGCTGGGGGAAGAGCAGGGAGGGTATCAAAGCTGTCCTTCAATATTATCTGCAGGTACCTTGGATATAGCACAAAATAAACAAGTGCTTTTGAAGAAAAGGTTTGGTTCTACTGGAAATGAGTAAGAAAAGGATGATTTAGGAACTGTTTATTCTTTGTAAAATTACCTATTAAAGGTTAGCTTTTGTTTATTGTATCTTGCAGATACATTTTCAGGTGAGTGGAATAATAGAGTTTTACCTCTAGCTGTTATTGTAAATTGTTATTGAAATACTGTGACCCAAAATAAAGAAGTAGGAAGAATGGAAGTGAAGGAAGAGCCCAGAAACAAATACCAGGAAGGCAGGAGCACAATGTCCAAAGGAAGTTTGGTGCTGGGTGTTAAGCCAGTGGTTCAAGATTCCTGCTTGTGTTTTGCTCAGGTTTTAGTACAGTTTTTGGTGAAGGGTTTAGATTCACATTTAGTTTACTAAATATCAGCAATAATTTTTTTATTTGTCCCACACTGTCCTCCTCTTTGTCAGCCCAAACTTCAGCCTGAAATCATGTCAGTCAACTCTGAGCAGAAAAGCAAAATTAACCAAGAAATAACAGCTGCCAAGAATAGGGCATTCATAGAACTGGAATTTTAAGGATGTTTGGACAACAAGCTCCAGCCTTTCACAACTTTCCAGAAACTGTGGCTGCTGACATTTAGTCCAAACAAATGCCATAGCATGAAAGAAAATTGATGCCCTGGGATAATAAAGTGTCAGTATGGCAACATCTGTTTAAAAATGTAAATCAGCTCTGATTGCTGCCATTTCTGTCACAAGCTCAACAGGCCTTTAGTTCATGCATGCAGAGGGGAGGGACAGAACCTGTATTTGACATTCTTTGAGGGGAAGCACAGAAGGCAGAAATTTCCCCCAGGACAGGGTCAGGCTTTGGCTGCTGTCGAGGGAATCGGTGCAGCAGGAATGGCTTCAGCTCGACGCCCTCCCACCTCTCACCATGTAGGTCAGGAACACAACCACTGCTCACATGTGCTGTTCTGTGCCAGTCCTTTCCCTTCCCTCCAACATTTCCAGCAGTCTGCCTGGTGACAGTCTGGTCTGCTCTCACGTGGCACGGAGATAATGATGGGGTTGTGTGAGTCTGTAATTAACGAGCTGTTTGCAGGGGCAGGAAAGCTGCACGTGCAGCTGAGATTTGATGAGCTGGCCTGCACGGAGCTGTTACACTGCAGTGACCTAAGATGCACTTAAGCTGCACATTGTAGTTCAGTTTAAGCAGAAATCTCATTTTTCGACAGACACAGGTACCTGGGTGTCTCTATGGAGTGTAACACCGTGGTAGAGGTGCTGGTCCAGCCCCAGGAGCTGCTGTGCCAGTGCAGCACAAGGTCTGGTCACACACAGCAAATGTTGGCACTTACCCACGTCAGGGTACTCGGGAGTATCCTCACCTGACTTGGGTCTCCAGCCTGCCCTTGTTTGTGCCATGTAGTCATACTAAGTTCTTATTATGAAATTATGACTTAAATATTCATTCTGGGGGCGAAACTATTGCTCTTAAAATCTCGACAAAAATTAGCTGGTGTGAGTTATAGGAAAATGGTCAGAGTCTAAGTCAATAAGGATCAAGTTTCTGAGGAGGAAGGAGAGTTTTATTAAAGATTTTACAGACCTTAGGAACACATTGTTCTGGAACCTGAATGTGTGATAGACGTGTGTACCTGCTCAACATTGAACTTTTATCCTATCACACACAGTCTGTAACCTGCTTTATTAGACAGTAGAATCTGTGGGTGAGTAGAATCATAGAATGGTTTGGGTTGGAAAAGACCTTAAACGTCAGCTATTCCCAGTCCCCAGTGGGGGTGTTGGTGCCACAGTGGTTATTCAGACATCATTGGATCTCTGCTTTCATTTGTTCCACCCTGAGCATGGGATGAGGGCACTTTCAGGAAGAAGAGATGCTAAATAAGTTTTTAAAATAGCATGGTAGGAAGGAGAAAGTGATCTTGGATTTTATTAAATCTGGTTTCCATTTAAGTCAGCTGAGGTCCAGGAGTTGTGTTTAAAGGCACCCAACCACATAATTCTCTATGCTCACTTCCTCTGCAGTCTTCAAGGGCTCTAGCTTAATATCAAAAAAATACCAAAAGATCCCTTTTTTGGTTTTTTTTATTTCAGCTTCAGTACAGAACTCTTCCAATGATGGAATGTTTATCCCAGAGACTGGTTCCATATATGCCAATGTCAATGGGAATCATCCAGAATTAGGGCATTCTGTTTAAAACAAAAGCACGGGTCAGTTCTCCAGAGTGGGGGAAGATAAAAGGAATAACTCAACCAAACAGCATCTTTTTCATTTAGAAATCAAGAGAAATCAGAGAATTTAAAGCCAACTTGTGTTTTGCGGCACCCTTTTTTTAAAAAAAAACATTTTGGAGGAGGGAATGAAACTAAACAGTTTAAGGATTCTTTCCCTCATTATTTTTTGGATGAGGAGATGTCCATCATTTTAAGTCTCTTTTTTTTAGGAATATGGAAGCCTCCATGAAAAAAAGCTTGCCGCCATCTCCCATCCTGGGTGCCTTGGAGTAGTCACTCCTTAGAACTTACTTATATTTCCCTGCCAGGACTCAGTTCCTACTTGCTCTTTGGCATTCAAGGTCCTTCTGAGGGGGAACATTGAGCAACACTCCAGGGGCTGCCCTCAGCTGTAAGGACTTCAGCACTGGCAGTGTTTACTGCTCTGGGGTGAGGCCAGGACCTGTTCTTTATTGACTCAGTGTGTCATTTTCTGTTCTGATTTGCTCTCATGATGCAGCGTGTGCAAAAGATTAACACTGTAAACGAAGAATTGCTCTGCAAACAAACCTCAGGTAGGCCACAGATTTCATAAACTTTTAAATGTTAGATAAATTTAATCAAGGTTTTAAAGTGAGGACAGTTTGATCTGATTGGGTTTTGCATAGATTTATCCTTTTTCAGCGTAGTTTTATGTCTTCCAGGACAGTTGACAGCTTCTGTGTGCCATGAGGGATCTTTCCTACGGCTGACCCTAGGATGAGACAGCACTGAGTGTCTGAGCTGGAACAAACACAGTGTCTGTGATAATGATTTTTTCATGTGCATTAATGCGTTCTGCAGCTCCAGGTGCCCCGTTATGTGTGTGGATATTCAACCTGCATTTAGTACCAGGTTGATGTGACAGGTATGACAGATCTCTCATTCACAGTTAACCCTTGATAGGCCTTGCCATTGCTTGGATTAGTTCAGCTCATGGCTGCTGATGGTCTCGTCGTGGGTTTAAATGGTGACTGATTCAAAAGGCACAGGACAGGTGATGGGGATCAGAAAACAATCATTTAAGGTATCTATGCCCTGGCAGGCCAGCAGCCAAAAAAGACTTATGTAGGTGAAGTAGTAGGAACTTTTGCTGTTGTAACTAGAAGAAGTCTAAACAACTCTCCATGTTTAACAGATATTTTAATGGAAGACTTTCTGCTGAGTGTTTATTTACACGTGTTTAGATGTAAGAAAACAGCCCTGGATAGAGCAGCTGTAGGTGCAGACCTTTTAACCTTGTATTTTGTATGGTATTTTATTGTACACTAAAGTATGTTATGATTGGATACCTGGAGTCTACAAATAATGAAGAATGCAAAGCTTTACTTCAGTTGTTTTGTCACACTCAGCAGCACTAGTGCACAGTCCCTGAATTGGTAGAGTCTTTCCTCACAGCTGCATTTGGACTTTTTTTCTCAAGACAGAAAAACAGGAATACTGGAGATTGGGATGGGGGAACAAGAACAAAAACAAAAACAAAAACAAAAACAAAACCAGGAAACTAATGTAAAACAAAGACGTAACTCTACACCTACCAGAATTTCCACACAAAATTCCAAAGCAAATGAACGATTCTAATACGCAAAAAGTTTAAAATGTTCACATCCAGAATGGGTTATTTTTACAGATGCCGCCACTACAAGCCCATACCCAGGCGATCCCGGACAGCAGCACCAGGACAGGAGGATCCCGCCGGGCCCGGAGCTCCCCGGGCAGGTCCGCACGGCCGCTGTGCGGACCCAGCGAGCCTCGCCAGGGGGCGATTGGGAGCCGCGGTGCCGCCCACACCCGGGGCGCAGCGGCTCTCGCTGCCCGCATCCCGGGAAACCCAGCGCAGCCCCTGGAGCTGCCGGCATTAACGGCGCCCGAAGTCACCCTGCTCGCAGGTCAGGTTATCTTCGTTTACTGCACTCAACCCCCGGCTGCAATAAAAGAACCTTAAGTTTATCTGTGGCTGGGTGTGTCCACGGAGAAGTTCCCTGCACTTGGCACCAATTCCCTTTCCAGCTTTAGCTTCTAATTAATTTTCCCCAAGTGTTTGTGTCGTGCAAGTACTAAAGGGTGTGGACCACTGAAGAAAACTTTTTTCCTTAAAAAAAGGAACTCACGTTTTCTGAAAAAAATCTGTGGCGCTAAAATGTGTTTTCAATGAGATCTCCGTTTGAATTGTGGAGTCAGAGGAGCTGATTTATCCACACCAGCAAACACCTCGATGTTGAAATATGACTGAAACAAAAGCATTAGCATGTTACTACTTTTTTCTTCCTATAAATCATTGAAATGCATTGAAATGAGTAAATTCATTTCATTGAAATTCATAAGAATTTAAACTTTGAAGGGTTTTGGAAGGGCGTACAGATTAATTCCTTTGGTACCCGTGTTGATTTTTCATTTGATTTTAGCACCATTGATTTCTCATATAAACACACATTCAGTGGTGAGAGTAGGAGAACAAGCAGGTGATCTGAAAGAGAGAGCCCTGTGAGAGAGCTTGGGAGCTGCAGCAGCAGTGAGGCTGTCAGAGTGTGATCGATTGAGGTGTCTCTATCTGTATTAATTCCCTGTAAGTGAGAAGGACACCTCAGGTTCTGCCATGAGAAGGATTTGTCACAGACTGGTTCTGCCCCTCAGCAGCAGATGTGACCACGTCTGTGTCCCTCAGCGCAGCAGGTCCCACGGCAGCCACAGGCAGCCAGAGGGAAGCTGTGGAGTCCTTGCCCGCCTGTGACCTGTCACAACTGACACACGAGTCAGGGGACACCTAATCCCCTCTACCATATTTGTTATGTGTTAGGAGATGGTGGAAGGCCTTTGTGGAGGTAGGAGTTATGGCTACTTTTATTATCATGATTCTTGTGGTCAGAGAGCAGCTACGAGCCCTTACAAGGTTTCACAGCCTCCTAAAAACCCAGTTACAAAGCTGCTTCAAAAGTCTACAGTGATTTTGTTCTGTAAGGCTTGAAAAGTCTAAGGGCATTCTAGCATTGCAGCACTTGATGGCACAGATCCAAATGATATTGCCTTTTCCATTAATTTAATGTTCAACCTGCCTTTCTAGAAATAAAGCTCAGTTCCCTTGTTTTGCAATGCTGTATTTTACATTTCTTATGCTTTTGTAGTGTTCTTGAAATGACATTGCTTTGCCTGCTACACCTTGTTCCTTCTCATGGTATGGTTTATTTTGTGGATATGCTGGGCAGATGATTAGTGGAATAAGACATGAAGACTTCTAAAAGTAATCTACTGGACAACTGAGAACATAGAGAATTTTTCACTGTGTGAAAATGTCTTATGGATGGATACTGAGCTGTTTCTGAATTCAGGGTGTGAACTGTTTGAAACAAGGTGGGTTACTTGGTATATTGACTTGGTTTTGGACTCTTTTCTTTTAAAAACAATTTTTCCCTCTTCTTTGTGACCACAGGAATAGTTTGTATGAACTTGTGCTGGTGTGTACACACCTCTCCCAAGTCACTGCATTTCAGAAACACTGGCTGTGTAGGTTACCTTGGAGTATGAGTGGAAATGCTGAGGAATCTGAGTTTAAATGAAATTAATCTGAACCTTTCTCAAGCCAAGATTTCAGATATTATCTTTTCTTTTATAGAAGGGTATTCAGTGTGAAGAAATATTACTGTTGGCTGGAGTAGGGGAGTACATGGGAGCTGACCTAAAAAACCTATGGAAAACAATGGTTCTGCCAGGGCTCAGCCTGCAGATTTTGGAGCTTCACTCAAGAAATTGAGAGGAGCAAATATTTGTATAATGCAAGAGTTGTCAACAGTCTTTGGTTTGACAACAGTCTGTGGTTGACCAGCTGATGGAGACACACACTCAGGGCCGTGCAGTACTGCACTGCAGTAAAAGGAAATAAAATCACAATGCATCCTGCCTAGTCAGACCTTACTGATCCAATGCATTTGGAAATAATAGTCATTAAACTGTCCCCAGCAGCAGCCTCCAATTTATTTGCAGAGTTTTTCAGCCCTAAACAAGATCTGGTAGTGTAGCTTGGTCAGCATGCCACCTTTTTCCAGCCTCTTTATATGGAAGCCTCACCAGGTTTCCTTCTCTTTTCTCCACTTCTGGGATCGCTACCTTCTTTCAGCCCTGCCAAAAGGAAGACTCTCAGTGGTGAGGACCCCAGGACAATATTCCTGGCTAGACTCAAATGCCTCCAGTTCTGACTCAGCCACCCCAGCTTGAACAGCGTTGATTCTCTCCTTGCTGCCTCCTTGCCTGCAAAGGAGCACCTGCAGCAGAAGAGCTGCCCAGGAGCGTGTGCTGCAGTGACCCTGCAGCAGCAAGGTGTGCCCAGAGTACTGACAAAGTACCTTTTTCCTGGCACTGTTTATACTCTGGTGTGAGTAAATCAGGCCCAGCCAGCTGAAGGGAAGTGTTGCTGATGGGATCGTGTCCCTGCTGGAAGCTGTGCCAGCGCAGACGTGCCGGGGAGGGATCAGACCTTTGCACCCCCTTTCACAGCTCCGTGCCAGAAGCCCAGAGGTGTCTCTGCACCTCCTTGCTGTAAAATCAATCCTGAATCCTCAGCCCGGTCCCAGCTTTGCTGGGTTCTGTGGGGCACTTGGCTCAGGGGTCCCATGGGGGAGGGCAGTGCATCCCCGGGCACAGCCCAGCGCAGCTCGGGCGCGCCCTGCTCTAACGCACTGCACAGAACTCCAGCAGGAGTCATCGGCACAGGGCATTTCACAGCCTCCACCGCCTCTGGCTGCAGAAGTAATGCCCTTCCCTTTCTAAAGCCTGGGCTATTTTCAAAGCCTGCCTTCACTCAGCACCCACTTGAGTGTATTTTTATTGTAACTACGCATGCAGAGCACCTCAGGGAATAAGTGTTTAGATGTCACTCATCAAAGTCCATGGTGCAGTTAGCCGAATTTTTACTTCTTGCAATAAATTTACCAGTTTTTCTTGTCTTCAAGGGGTTTTTTTGGCAAAAATCTAATTTGTTGAGCAGGTTAAAAATATATTATGTTTACTTTTCTCACTATATTCTGGGTCTTTAGTTAATTGTAAATATAGTTTTACTTGTGAGTGTTTCTTAAATGTTTTGTTTCATTGACTCTTCTCTAAATAAAGGGGGGTTATTAGCAATATTTGTACTAATATTTGCAGGAGTACACATATAATTTTAAAATATAGCTATATGTTAGTAAGTTAACTAGGAAGCTGTAAGGAATGTTGCTCAAACAGCATTTTGCATGTTTGTAACTCAGATTCTTATGGTGAAAAAAGGTATTTCAGTTTGGTTCCTTGAGGAAGGAAGCACTCACATGATTAGTTCCTGAAAAATATATTTTTTCTTTCTTCTTTTTGTCCAAGTCACCTTTTGCACAGCAGTTGTCACTTAGAAAATAAGCCAGTGCCACTATGTTCCACTTAACTGTTGTCTGTTTAATGTGTGTCTCTGCACAGGTTATTTAGCATTTACGTCGTCTGAGCTCTCAGCCATTCAAATTAAAGTAGCAGCTTGTTTGTTGTGGTACAAATGATTTTCTGTGCAGTGAAAGCATGTATTTTTAAAGTAACAGCTGTAGAGCTGCATTTCTGAGCTGGCAAATTGGCTTGCTTTGTCATTCTGTACTCATATTTCAGCAGTATTTGAAGTGGAATTCTTTTTCATACCTTTCAAAGCAACAATATGGACGTGACTTTGGTGAATCACTAATTCTCAGGGAGTGGGGAATCTTGGTGGTTGTGCTGCAGCACAAAAGATTAAGATGAATGTGTGACAAAGTAAAAGGCCTTTGGTACAGCCAGGAATTCAAATCCATGGGTCAAAACTGGTGTTTCTGCAGGAACTGTAAGACAAGAGCAATCTGGAAGGCCCTGTCATACCAGGACCTTCTTTAATTGCATGGGTATTAAGGCTGAGGCAAGGTCTAAATGACAGATGTGCCTTAATCACACAAAAAAATATGCAAATATCACTGTGAAGGGAACTGCAACTCTTCTCTAAATCCAGTGCAGGCATTCATGCAGTGAAGAGCTGCCATCCCCAGACAGGGGCGGTGAGATTGCAGCTCTTCTCTTTCCTCCTTCAAACACACACGGTGCCATGCAAGGCACTAAGGGTTTGTCCAAACCATAAAGGGGCTACAGCTTTTTCCTTGTTACTTAATTTTAAGGAATTAACTCTTGTCTGCATAGATACAGATGAAGTCATTGGAACCTGGCTAAAAAGAGCTGTGTCAAACACTGGTGCTGCTTTCCTGCTTGGAAATTGTGCTGAGAGGTTTTATGAGCTCTCGGCACCAGTCCTGCAGCAAAGAGGAAGCGGCACATAATGATTTCCCATCTCAGTTCACCAATTTAAGCTCTAAAGAAAGGTTTGATTATTAAACTTGAAACTTTTTCCTCACAAGATTAGTCCTTAGTTTGGGGAGTTAATTCCATTTATATCAGTAAGATTACTCACGTGAGTAACCAGCTACAGAATTTGCCTGTAGTACTGGGATTGCCTAGGGGGAAGTACAAGCAAGTCTGCAATTAAAGTTACAAAAGGAAAAGGTCTGACCTTTTCTTTTCTTTTCTTTCTTCTTTTCTTTTTTTTTTCAAGTATATATCTCTACTGTTTCACTGACCAGTGACAATGGTTGTGCATTCTGAGGTGTTACTAACAGCAACACTAAATGGCTTTTCTTTAATAAGAAAAAAAATACTACATGCTTAAGCTTCACTGTGAAAGGTAGAAAGAGGAGGATCTCTGAGTTTTAACTTCAAGATGCCTTAGGCTTTCTTCATGTGCATCACATTAGTGGAAAATTCCTTCATTCATTTAAGAAGATAAACAGTTGTAACTTTCACGTTTGGTTGATGTGACATCAATGACTGCCTGGGACTGCCAGCATTCCAAAAAGGATATCGGCCTCATCTGCAGCCACTCAGGGCTGTGGGGTGGAGCCTGCAGCACAGCCTGAAACATTTACAGGTGCATAAGTACCTAGGGAAGGGCACAGGTGATGCACCTGTCCCGGGAAAGGAGCACTAGCACAGGTGTGTCACAAGTCACCAGCTGCCTGGGTTAGAGCATGAGCTTCTTTGACCCACAAACGCACTCCCCTCCACGCTGCAGCCCCCAGTTCCCAAATATCGGCCAAGAACCTCCGGAGATGAATATCTACTACGAGAACTTTTTCCATCCACAGAACGTCCCGAGTCCCCAGCGACCAAGCACCTTTGAGACGACGGATTACAGCGCCACTCCCAATCCTTACCTCTGGCTAAATGGACCTTCCATTACCCCACCACCGTATCTCCCAGGATCCAACGCCGGCCCCTTCATTCCTCAGTCGTACGGGATGCAGAGGCAGCTCTTGCCTAACATGCACGGCTTGGGAGGAACTGACCTTGGCTGGCTTCCCCTCCCGTCTCAAGAGGAGCTCATGAAGTTGGTGAGACCACCTTACTCCTACTCTGCCCTCATTGCCATGGCCATCCACGGGGCACCTGACAAGAGGCTGACGCTGAGCCAGATCTACCAGTACGTGGCTGACAACTTCCCGTTCTACAACAAAAGCAAAGCTGGCTGGCAGAATTCCATACGGCACAACTTGTCTCTCAACGACTGCTTCAAGAAGGTGCCTCGAGATGAAGATGATCCAGGTATAGCTCTCTCCCCCTTTCCCCCCACCTCTAACTAAACTTGATTAATTTCCACATACGTAGTGCACTGTACAGAGTCACAGTAGCCCAGATACAGGGCATAGCCACAGTAGCACTCTGTTTTCAAGGGGATGAACCACAAAGCAGCTGTGCATAGCTGAGGTGTGCATCGGTGTTGCTGTGAGATCTCTGGAGGGTAGGGAATTCTGTCCTGCTCTGGGTCTTCCCAAGAACAGATCAATGAGCTGAGCATGAGGCTCAGCCTGCACAGGAACATTTAACTAGGCAAGGCACACTCAAGACCATTCGGTTTAATGCATGTCTTATGTCAAACAACTGGGAAGTAAAGGGAAGGGGATTTGTCAAAGAAATCCAATGGCTTTGGGGAGTCAGCAATAATTCTCAAGAGGAGAGCAGGCTGCTTTTATTTTGTTTGTTTCAAATAGTGTTTTGCTTGGAATCACACCTCTGCCATTGCTAACCCCTTGGCTGGTAGGCTGTCAGATATTCCTTTATTCTTTGTTTCCTATCAATAGCTGTTAAGAAGCATTGAGAACATTAAAAACTCATTGAAATTATTCTGCAACGGAGGGCCAAAAATCTAGTTCTGTCTTATTAAAAACCTATGCTACCCCCTGAATCTGGAGCAGCAGCCCAGTATGGAATTTGCTTACTCTCCGCCACAAATTCAGAAGACCAGCTATATACTGAAAACCTCCTTCCCTCACCAAGGAGACAAAACTAAAAGCCCTCCCAGTGACTCCACTTGTAGTTTTGCCTGTGTGAAGAGTCAGGGCTAAAGTGTAGAACCCAGGACTTTAAACTTTTTTTCTGAATTCAACAGACTTCTACCTTTGAGTGACTAAAAATACATGTGTATTGTTCATGCTATTGCTCTGTTTCTGTGAAATGAGAGAAACACTGTAGAGCCCTAAATGACTGCTTTTTTTTTTGTTTGTGTGCATAGTTTTAAACTAAAAGTGTGGGTTTGTTTCCTTTGACAGGAAAAGGGAATTACTGGACTCTGGACCCAAACTGTGAAAAGATGTTTGACAATGGAAACTTTCGCAGGAAGAGGAAGAGAAAGTCTGACATTGAGGCCGGTGCTGCTACTCTTGCGTCTGAGAAATCTGAGGACAGTACCCTGACCAGCAGCCCCAAAGCTGCAGAGCATCCAGATATCTTGGAAAACTCATCACCTGGGACTGACAATTCACCTGAGAAAGAATCTCCTCCTCCCTCTTCCAGCAGCCCGTGCCTCAGTAACTTCCTCTCCAGCATGACCGCCTATGTCCACGGCTCCAACTCGGGGAGCCGCTCTGGGCCCGTGGGACTCAGCTCTGAACCCATTGACAAAATGGGGCAGAACATGGTAGGCTTCAATTCCTACTCCCCACTCCCCAGTATCCCCAGCCATGGGGTGGGAGAGTGGTCCAATTCCATGCCTTCCGGTCACCTTGGCCACAGCAACTCGGTGCTCAACCAGTTTAACACCCATTTTTACAGCAGCCTCAGCACAAACAACACACTGTACTCCAGGGAAGGGACAGAGGTTTAGATGAAGGATTCTAGGACACTAAAGGGTGGTTATTTATGGGAGGAAATGATCCATGGGCAGGTGATTAGCCATTAGCCTGTTTCATCTCTAGGACCACACTGCATCCTCCTGACAGCCACAAACTTGTTACCCATTATACTGAAATCACAAACACTCCACATTTGGCAGCTCCACACAAAAAATCAGGGATCATAAGAGCAAGAACAGTGAAAAGTTCTCCTCAGACACTGCTTGTACTGCTGCCAACCAGGGTCCTCTACAGAAGTCCTTGAGAAGTTACAGTTTGCCTTAGGCAGGAAGCTCTTTCTGGCATGGCACTAACACTGCTGAGCTTTTTAAAGTGGCAATAGAAACGTGGTTGTACCTTTCAATATCCTGTCTTTGGGTATAGGCTGCCTGTACTAAATGCTCAGCAGGTTATTTGGCCAAAGCTCTTCTGAACCCTGCAGGATCCCTAATAAAAACCACTGTATAGTGAGTAACAACCAACACTGGAATGGTGAGTGCTGCCTTTGGCTTTCTCTCACGCCACTGCAGACCTTGTCTAAAGCCTTGACCCCCTTCCAGTCCCAGGGGGAATGTGGCTGTGCAGCAAACTGACATCATCATGGACACAACAGGAATTTTAAAGATGAAAGGAAGCATAACAAAATACACTGGAATTGTCTTCTGCTGTTGGATCTTCGTGTTTTCAATTCTGATTACAGGGTCAATTTTATTCCTTACACATGTAAATCTAGTCACATAAGGGAAAGGATCTGTCCTGAATATATAAATATATATATTTAAGACATGTTTTTAATGAGAAGAAAACATTTGTTATATCTTAACATTCTACGTGAATCATTTCTACTGAGTAAAAGGTTTGAATACTGGGGTGGGAGGTGAGGGAAGAAGAAAAGGGAGGTAAGAAGTTTAACTGTCTCTGAATTTCAGTTTTGAAGGCTGGCTCTTTCAGAGTATCAACTCCAGATACTGTAAAAAATCTCTCTACTGTATTTTTTTCATTTTGTAAAAGTGCGTGCTGTTGTCCTTGTGTAATATTAGAAATAATTCTTATTTTTCCTACACTCTACTGTAGTGACAAACATTTCAAAATATATATGAAGGTTTTTTAAACCAAGATTTAAGTTCCACGTCTATGTAGAGCAATATCTCAAAATGGATAACCTGCAGCATACATGGGCAGCAAGTGTAACTGTTCACATCTGGCCAGACTTTTGGAACGAGAGAAAACATCAGTGCATTGTAATAGATACCAGTTTGTCTTGATTTTTTTTTTTAACTCTACATGTTTTTTTACAGGCCCCCCCCCCCCAGAGCATTTTTAATAAAGCATTTGTATAGAAGACTGTGTACTTGTGCTTGTTTGTACTGTACTACTTATGCCTTTAGAAGTCTCCTTACCAGTTTGAGTTGAGCAATTTCTGTGAGGAAGAGCAGGGTAATGGTAGCAGAAGGTCAGATACTGAGATGACATGTCCAGGCCACCAGCATTTGCATGCCTGGCAAATATAATTGGCTGCTATTATGCAAACTACTATCACTAAATAAAAATCACCCTTGGAGTTTCCCTGCTGGAGCAAAGTGGCACCAATCATTTAAAATTTCAGAAAGCAGACTGTTTCCACATGTCAATTAGCCAATATGACTGCAATTTTCCTGCATTCTTATTTATAATTTAATTTCTTTTATGTTTTTCACTATCAAGGTTGCTCTGACTTTTCCTAGTTTTAGATCCACTATAATAAATTGCCACTTGGGAGTTGAAGCCTACCTACACTACTAACACCTTTGTTCAGTGAAAAAGAAAATGCCCTTCTGGGGGTGTCCTTGTGCCATCACTGTTTGTTTCTCTCAAGTCAGGCACGTGCTGAGGCCTGAACTGTAACTCCTGCCCTCGGAATTTTCCAACCCTTGCAGAATCTCAGCCTGGTGGGTGGGCTGCAAGAGGCCCTGCAATTCAGCAGTGGCAGCATTTGTCATAGAGATCTGCTCATGTTAAAACTGAGAAATGTGTTCAGTCACTGTGCTGATGCTTTGGATTCAGCAGATATGCCCCAAATTGCCCAGAAATACAGTTCCTGTAGAATATAGGAACCGCATACTCAGAGGAACTGTTTTCTTTAGTGCCGAAAGGGAAAATGTTCCATTATGAACTTAGAGACTAAAAGTGTAGGGGAAAAAAGGTGGGAAATAAAGTAAGAAGAGTGACGTTGCTAAGTGACAGCAGAGAGTAAAAAGCAACTCCTTTGTCACTCAGCATTTTGTTTGACTCTCCTAGTGCCCAATTCCAAATAATAATAGGAACTCCATACAGGCATGCACAAAAACAAGCTTGTGCCTCATTGCTTCCCAGATGCTGCCAACCCAATGCCACTTTTGGCTTCTGCGTGCTGAGGAAGTGCTGCTGAAATGCCTGTTCTCCACAGACAAAGGTACGTCCTGCAGGGGGTTCCCTGAACACCAAGGAATCGGTTCCCCTGCTGCCTTGGCTGCTCAGCTCACTGAGTCAGCTCAGCTGCTGAAGCTGCTCTTCAAGGAGGAGTGGAAAGATGATTGCCTGCATTGTAATCCTATTTCTCCGCGAAACAGAACTCCTTTGTAAGGAAACAAATCTTCACCTGTATTTTTGTGTTTTTCAGAGAGAACTGGTTTTGGTAACCAGCCCTGTCAGTGCATTCCTGGAGCTCCTGCACATCGGTGAAGCACCTGCAGGGAAACTTGGTAACTGTTCTTGTATGTGCAGCAGCAGCACTGCTCTGTCAAAGGCAACACTCCCATTCCTGTATTTTAGCAATATGATCAGTGTAAGGGTTTTGGATGGAAGAGCATCTGGGTTTCAGGGATTTTTTTGCCTATTATTTTGTTTGCTTTTTTTAAACTATGTTATTAACGAAGCCACTAAAGTTGGGCCCATAATTAAAATATACTTAAAATATCGCTGATATTTATAGACCTACAGTCTGATTAATCAACTTATTTACTGATGCTGCTCAAAAAGAGAATCTGGGCTCCAAGTAATCCGAATAGTTTTCTCTGTTAAGATTCTTGATTGATTATTTCATTCTTAGAGTGTGTTTTGTGTTGAGATACAGCTGTCTTCACCTACCACCGTGGACACCTTGTTACATGACTCTGCAATTATTTGTTCCTGGTTTAAATGTTAACCCTCACAGGCTGCTCCTATCTCACCACAAACACATCCAGCCATGAAGTGCCAGAATAGGTTACTACTTGCTTTCCTTCTATATCACAGCAAAACTGCAAATACTAGAGGCTTTCACTGGCAGCGTGTCTTGAGTAATGATTAATGAGTAACAAGTTTCTGTAAGTCTGAGGTATATTGCTGCTGAATCCCTGGGGCAGCTTCACTGTCAGTCATCCCATTAGAAACACCTTCCCTGGGCTCTTACTCCAGTTTCCCCGTTCTGTGTCCTGGCTCTGCAGCCCTTGAGTCTGTGGCTCCTCAGCCCTGGCTCTGGTGCCAGGGAGAGGAGCAATTTGGAGTTCACAGCAGAGGTCTGGGCACACAGGGATCCCTTGTACCACTGCCTCAGGGTTGTTCCACCTAGTTATGGGATCAGCTGCAAACCTGGAGTCCTGCAATAATAGGTTCTGTTTAGCTGAGGTCCTCTGTGCCCCAGCAGTCCCATTGGAGCCTCATCTACAATTCAGGACATTTACACCACCAGGTTTAAAGATTCGGGTTTAACTGCAAGATTCCAAATGTCTGAGTTTCCAGATGATAAACTGATGAGAGTTTAAATGTTAAAACCTGTTCAAAGATGCCACCAAGAGGTGGTACAGCTATCCCCTGCATAGGAAAATCCCATTTCAGGCCTCACAGTATTTACTTCTCACATCAACAGCAATGGGGACTTGGCCAGATTCACTCTGAATTACAAAGCACCAAGCTTTCTCTCATAAGGGGATACACTATGAAACTCTTCACTGTTTCATAGTGTCAATAGTTTCTTTGTTGCTTCATGTGAAAGCATTCCCGGGGAGGAAAATAACGAACTTCTTCCCAGTAGGTTTGCCAATTCCTTACACTTCCAGTTTGAAGTGCTTTGCAGCAATCCTTAAAATTCTTTCTTAAGGATTTTAGAAAGAGTTGCCCTGGACCTGTGTAGTTTTTTGCCTTAGTACCACACCTCTGGATCTGTGAGGTATGAACCAAAAGCCTGCTGTCCACTTCTTGGAAGCTCCAGCTTTCCCTGCTTTAAGTGCTGACAGCTGCCAGACTGTGTTGCTGTAGTCCTGGATGTACTGCTGTTTAATACATCTCAGCTGGGCTAGAAACCTGCAGGGCTGTCACCACCTGCACAGAAAGACACTTTAGCTTTTCTTATTTATGCTGCAAGTCTAGTTCTAAGGGGGTAAGGACTGTGGTCTACCTAAGTCTAGACCCTTCCTAAGTGTACTTGCACAATATCCTGCCTGCTGATATTCTGTGCAAATTAATTTTCAGAATACCTCTCTAAAATGAATTTTTACATGTCTTGCGTTAGCTAAATTGCAATGCAAATTGTGCTTTACCTCAGCATGGTTTTGATTCTTTTTAAATCCTAAAAGCATTCCTCTGCTAATGTCTTTGCAGCAAAGTGGTTTTACCCTTGTGCAGCATATGATACCCTTTGCTCTTTAAGAAGGAAGGGGCCAAGTTGAGGCAACTCTAAAAGTAGCCATTGCAATCTTTTCAAAAGTGCTTTCACTATGTGACAGGCAGCAGTATTCTTCACGTTAGGCATGCTTTGATTTTGTAACTGCCCTGATCCGCTCCAAATCCTCTTAATCAAGATCCTGCTGCCTCCTTGTTGCCAGTCATGAGTTACACTAATAAGTTCCCCTTGCTTCCGTTCCTCTGGCAGATTCCAGAAGGTAAGGAAGGTAGGCAGTAACAGGTGTTAGCATCAAACTCTGCATGAGGAGCTGTCAGAAGCTCTGCTGTAACTACATGATGCATCAGGAGAGCTTTTCCCAGTGTTTGAAATCGTGAGTAGGTGACCTGACATCAGCACGTCCCGCTGGGTTAGTAACACACTTCATCCCTGCAAAGCCCCCAGCTGCAGGGGCAGTCTGAAGCTCACATTGTAATGCTGATACCTTCATGGTACCATGTCACAGAGAAGCTAATTGTGCATGGCCCAGTATGTGAGTGATGGATGCTTCCAGGCACCACAGGAAAACTGACTTGTGTCATCAGGGAAACCTTTTATACATCCTGCATACAGGTTCCTCTGGGCCTCAGAACTTCCCTGGAGTCAGGATGTCCCACAAAGCAATGGAGGTTATTTGCACTGCAGCACGGTGACAGACACAAAGCTGCTGAGTTTATCCTTTCTGTTGCCTTTGCAGAGCTGTAAATTTGTGTGGAGAAGTCTCAGTACCACAGCACAGCAGGGTAATAATATAGCTCAGTAGCTATTTGATGCTGTTGTTTGTACAGTGTGTTCTGACATGAGCAGCTTATTGTTTGCTAGTTCATGACAAGAGTTTTGTGTATGCAAACTTGCATGCAAATCAGGCATAATTTATTATGCTTCTCTCCAATGAGAGTGGAAGGAGAAAAACCACTGTTTAACTTCAGCAATACATTTTCCTATGAATAGGCCAGCTATTAAATGATTTATGGAAGGAATGTTAAGAATTCAAGAAGTTCAAAGAAGGTGGAAGGGATATCTTTTCCCCTTGTCAGCTGGGAACCTGGCTATTTAATGCTGATAAAGCCATCACCTAACTTGACTTAAACTGTTGTGCCCATGTGATGTTCCTGCATTTTACTGTATCACAAGCAGGCAGATCTCTAATTAGAGGTCTTACTGTTATTAAAAAAAAAAAAAACCCAAACCAGTTTAAAACAATTCTTGCATGGAAGAAAAGATGATGAGAGGTTTTATTCACTCTTATGTCTGTTCTTTGGAGGGGTCAGTGTGGCTACAGCTGCAGTGAGGGCATTCCAAGATCCTTCCCTACCCTAGGCCTGCCACAGCTGTGAACAGCCCCATTTAGCTCAGGTGTAAGGAATTCTCCTGGACCTGCTCCTTAATTTTGCCAGACTGGAGATACTCATTTAGCATGCTCATACTTCTTTAACCCCATGAACTTGCATGATGATTTCCCTTTTGCAGTGAAATAGGTAACATTTTCACAGAGGTGAGACTTCTAGTTTTTTTAAAATGATATTACATATTTTAATAGGAAATATCTTAATGAAAAAATTCTACTGAGATGACTTACAATTAATATTAATAAGCTGGCCTTATCACACATCTTTCTTTAATTTAATTTGAGTAGACATACCTTAATGAGTGGTACAGGTACCATAAAATGAATATTATTTTTCATTTAATTTTATTGGATTCATTCCTATGAAATCCATCAGGCTGACAATGCAAACATGCATGCTAAAGGAGAAATGTCTCCTCATGTGGACTAAATACCACTTAGATGGTGAACAAACACGATCCTGCATGTAAATGCAAATATTGAAAACTTTTGGTTCCTGGGATGCTACACGATCCTTACTAATTTCTATTGACTATTTAATCTCTCTCCCTCTCCATAACAGGAAATCCCAGAGCAAAATTTATCTGACACTTTTCTTGTCACGTATAGAAAAGTCGCTGGGTTGTTACAGGGTGAGCCTTGTGTGTTCTGAAGTCACAGGTTCTCAGAAGTGGCACACTTAGGTCATTGTTGTTCCCTTGGCACTGAAAGCCATCCCCCTTCAAGCCCCACAGCAGACACCACACAGAGCTGCAGCTCAGAGAGAGCTGTGCTTTGCACTGAGACTGGTTTATCATGTATGTCATTTTACACACGGCCTCGTTTGTAGTCAGGTGATGGTCACTTCTTATTTGCTCGAAGCACTAAATGTCATTGATCCCAGATTTGTTCTAAGGGAAAATGCAAAGCTTACAGAACCTGAACATTTTTCCAGGAGCACAAAGTCATCTCCTGTTCTGTTTGGAAGAGGTAAATATGAGCTAACTCTGGCTAGTTATGGAGCAAGATTGTTTTCACATTTGGATTTATCTCATCTTGTCTCCATGCACCTTAATAGACATGTGCCAAACAATGTGACATGCTCTGCATGCAGAGCAGTCATTGTTTTCCTGTTATGTGTATTCTTCAATATCTTTAAACCACTTTGATAGAAAATAGATGCAGCCAAAGAACATGTAATTTCCTGCCCTCAAGCAAGGATAAGACAATGTAAGTCACCTGCAGGTTTGCTTGCAGTATGCTATTTCTGGTTTTCATATAGTGTGTTGTTTAAAGCAAATTCTGTAAATTCGATTGATTTTTGATGTTAGCATTAAATTAAATATTGTAACTTTATACAATTTTTGAAGACAGTATTTATGCAAATAAATATGCAAAGAGGCCAGGTCTTTTATCCCCTGGCCAGTTAGTAAGGTAGCCCTCAAAGGCTGAAAATCCTCAGACCACTGCCAATCAGGACTTTTTTTTTTCATCTCTATCGAAGTGTATTTAACATTCCTAGCCCTGCACAGAAGGGGAAAAATAAGGTCATAGCTGTGGAAAAATCTGTTGATCATAACTGATAATATGAAAATGAAGCAGTCAAGCAGGCTGTGGATAGCACAGGTCAAGTCTACTTACACAAAAGCAAAGTTAGAAATGCAGTGATAGAAACATGAAAATTCTGGAACACAAATGAAACAGAATCCAGCAGTTGTGGTCAGATTAATCCTTTAATACTCCTGTTACTTCCTTGTTGCCATGTGGGACAGGGGATGGCTGGAGTATCCTGTTATCCCAAATCCAGGGGGAGTAACACCAACAAACATGAGAGAGAAAGGGCTGACCTAAACCCTGGAGTGTGGACAGCAAACAAAAACTCTGCAGCTTGAGAGTTTTCCAAGTTTTTTGACACAAGTGACAGCAGAAGTATTAACTGCCTCCTGCAAACTTTGAACTTTAGTGTCACAGTGGTTTCTGCACAACTTTGAGAGTTCCTGGGATGGTTGGAGAATCATTATTCTCATCTATGTGATCCAACAATGAAGCTGTCTGCTTTATTACACATTTTTACTCTGTATTTTTTGAGATTATTCATCTGCTAACTACGTTGAGTTTGCAGATTATATTTTTAAAGGAAATTTTCACTTGAAATTTATTTTAAGAGTTTGATGTTAGATTTCAGTGGACAGTTGTATGGACAAAACACCCAGGTCTGTGTACTATGTGCAAATAATTTTGGAGATATGTACAGGTTGGATTTGAATCATATGAGGTAAAGCAAGTGCTAACCTTTAAATGCTCCTGAAGTTCTGTGAAAATTAAATTTTAAGCCCCACTCTATTGCCTCCAAGTTGAGCTTGTTGAACTGAATGTTTTTCCCAGTAAGGAAAAAACAACCCAAAGAAAAAAGCAAGGGTGGTCTGTATTTTACCCTGACTCCACTGACTGCTTCACATATTCCTATAATAAGCTGGAGCCTTTAATGGCAGGAGCAGTACCTTGTGGAGCAAGCACCAAACTGAACAGACAGGGACTGGGAAATAACTCTGGAATGACTTAAACTAGAATTGACACCAAGGTTTCTGTCACAAAGCTCCCTCCACGGTCTCACATAATTTCAGACTAATTCTGCATTTGGGTAAGTGCTCTATGGGACACTTCCATCACATCTTCCACAGGGAAAAAAAAATAGAAAATTTCAAGCAGCTTCAAACCATCAAAAGTTTTAAAAACAGGCATGTGTTAAGAAAGATGGGCCTTGTTACATAAATTTCAACATGGTCCTTCTTGCTCACTGTTTTTTCCTAAACCTAGGGGACAGAGAAGTACAACTGACACTGAATTAGGGTTCACACCTGAAATGAGAGCAGCAAACACTCAAGATTCACTCTGTCCCCTGGGTCTTTGCAAGCTTTAACAATTGCCTGTAGATGCACACTTGGGTTGGAAAGGAGACACAGGTACTTTGGACTTGACAGTTATTTTACAAGAATAGGATAATTACATTGATAGAACAGAGAAAATGAGCTGTGCACAAATTAATAATCAAAATTAAATGCATGTGTAATTAAATACAAACAAGGGAACAACCCAGCTTTAAAGGTTGCTTATGAAACTGCATCAGAGTTCGTGTAGAGGGCCAGAATTTACTGCTCTTGCCAACTGCTGGTTATCAACTCTCAGCATAGCTGAAGCTGCATTACAAATTAAAAAGTGAAATGAATGCATCTGCTGGTACCCCACACAGTGAAACAGTGACATCCACCTCTGTTGGTTAGAGTCTCTGCAGGGTTCTGGAGCCTGGGGACCTGTAGTATTTCACTAACTGTGTTTGTTGTAGGTTAAACTTGGTGGGGAATGCCTGCTCCTGCTGCAGTCACTCAAGTGGCACTCAGCTGTGTCTCCAGATGGAACCCATTGTCCTAACTACAGCACCTAACTGAAATCACCCTCTGATCAATAACATGATTCCTCTACTTCCACCACTGAAAAAAAAAGAACATCCTCCTTCTTTAAATCACTCTTGAAACAGAAAATGCACCTGAAAACCAGTTTTTTATCACAGAAACTTGAACTACTTTTGAACTACTTTTTCCAAATTTTCCCACACTTAGAGCATAGGAGTAATTTGTCTGATACTGCAAAGTGACCTCCTGAAAAATCTGCCAGAAGTTCCAGGTCTTCAGATGATTTTTCCACTTACTTAATTTTGAAACACTAAAAAAGCCACTATTCATTTTTGAAAGCTATCATCAGTCTGTACTTTCCTGCCAGGAAAGAGTAGGCACAAGGTGTCATGAGACCATCACAGCCACTGCCTGTGTTCTCAAAATGCCCTGACCACAACAGGAGAAAGAGAGGACTTATGCATCCTCCCTGTCTTGCCCAGGCTTAAAAGATTATGGATTCAGTCTGAAACAATGAGCGAACAAAGGCCAGTAACTCAGGGGAAGATTGAATCCATTTTCCACATTCAGTGAAAAAACAAGGGCCATTTAATAAAGCCCAACAGTGGGGTCTTTTGCCCAGGCACACTAACTTTTCCTTGGTATCTGACCAAATTGTTTGTTTGTTTGTTTGTTTGTTTGTTTTTCTAGGGGAACGTGCCTGGCTGGAACTGAAGGGGACTGAAGCAAGAGGTGGTCTGAACTTGGCAGCACAGCTCAATTAAGGTAAAGAAATGCACAGAAGTCCATTTGCCTGGTAAAGCTGCAGTGGGAACAATTAATCTCTCAGAGCAATTACAGTTCCAGGGATTGGTTCTACAAACTCCGTGCTCTGTCTGCTTTATATTTACATTTGAACACTGCTAATGTGTGACAGAAAATAATTCTGTATGTATTAAATGCAGACTGATGTTTTCCTTTGTGTCCAGCACGTTTTGCTTCCAAAGGAAGGAAAATGCATTATAAAACTGTCTTCATTATGCTTCCCTGCAAAGCTTCCTGCAAATTATGCATGTATTTGCATTTTGTTCATTTAGAAACTGAGGTTTGGAATGAATGGACATATCTGAGGTGAGGCAGTAAGTTGGTGTTACAAACAAGACTGTTTGAGATCACTTTAAAAAATCACTGGCAAGGGTATGAGCAAAAGTCAGATTTGTCCCTTTTAAGAGGCTTTAAAATCCCTTCCCTTTATTCTGCACAGCAGTGTTACCGTGACAGCTGACAGTCCCAGGGAGGCCAAGGACACAGCATACCTGGGTTATTGTGTGCTTGGTTAAAAATGGTAACTCAATGCAGTTCCCTAGCCTGCAATCAAAGGTACTGGTGGAAACACCATCATCCCTCTTTGCCCTGCACTCCATCCCTGTCCATGTGATTATATCTCACAGCTTGTAATTATCTCCTTGCTGCAGCCCCCCAAGGAGACAATAAGTCCTCCTTACCTTTCTGCAGAAAGGACTTAACACACATTCCCACTGAACAGACCTATTTAAGATGAATTTTGATGGCTCTTTAAAGAATTACAATAGCAGGATTTGGTTACAAAAATATGTGCATATATATGTTTTATCCTCATTATACAAAGTTTTAGACTCAGCGGGAGCTGCCTTCTCTTTAACTTTCTGCATCTGTCATTTTTTAGGCAGAAAACACTCTCAGAATGGACCAAAATTTTAAGAGCCCTGATCATTCTGCAGTTTCTTCTGATTAGTGCTGGTAGACAGGGGCACCCTACACCTGCCATGGTATAAAAGGTGAGGTTTACAAGAAATACAGTTCTTAATTCAGCATGTATCACATAGCAGTTGTAAGGTAAACCCAGAAGAGCTATATGGAATAGCTAAACCCTGCTAGGACACTACTCACATGTTGATGATGCACATTTATAAAGAGGCTTTCCAGTGCTGAGTTGGTGATACAAAGGTAAATGCATTTCCCATTGTCTGTGGCATGTAGTTTGTGACTGCACTAATTCTGTTACCCTGCTGTTTGTGACACTTCTGTAACAGATGATCACGCAAGTACTAGCAAGTGATGACACTGTAAACACAAATAAAATAACCTTTTATGCCCCTTCAGACATAGCACATGAAACCTAAGAATCCAAGCATAAAGATAGGATCATGCATATTAATGGTCTTAGAATGTTGAAAATTACAGTGAAGCATGCAGAACTACACAGTATGCATTATTTCCTTTTGAAAACATCTTTCTAAATCTGTAAAGCTGTCTTCTGAAATAGTTCATGTCTGTTTAGATTATTTTCATCAATTTAATATTGACTGAACCACCAAAAACCATTCTGAACACATTTGTTGTGTTCCATTTTCTTTCTTCTTCAGAAGGCATATTGAATTGAAATTATTTTGGGGAATAAAACCTCTGACCCACTCAGAGTAGTGTGCAAAGAAGCACCTGATACCCCAATCCCACGTGTCCTGGTAATGGATAGGGAACGTGTATGAAAAGGACTTTCATGGTGTCCAAAGACATGAACAGAGGAGCAAACTCTTGCACACCTATCACATATTTTAGATATTCTGTCTCAAGTGTGATGTGACAGTACTGAAATTACCTCATCAAATCCTGAGCAGTCTGAGACGATGTGGAGAAGAAATAGTAGAATGCAGCAGTAGCTGTTCTCTGTGGTGGTAAATTCTGACTCTAGAAGGAAAAACAATGGGAAGAAATATGTGTTAATAGTAATTTAGATAGAGAGATTTTTCTGGAAAAAGACATTAGCCAGTAATGTACAGAATAGAGAAAAACAGACATAATTGTTTCCATAAAACCATCAGAAAAATGTCATGTTCATTATACGATAGGGATATATAAAATAAGGAATTAAGTAGAAAATTATGGAAATAAATGTATTATTTTAATCATTTTCATTTAATCTTGCTGAAAAGCAGCCTGATTTTTTTTTAATTGCTTATATTATGTTTAACAGTACCCACAAGTACTGTCAGTACTAGTGAAAAGCAACCCATAAAGTTTTATTCTAATGTCACACATGGGTAAATGATTGGTAAATCAGTTAAAAAATTGGCAAAAGTGAGATCAGAATCCGACCCAAACCACAATTCTTGGGGGGAAAAATCATACATCTATGTTTATAATATTTAGCAATAAAATTTACAGCCCTGTTATCTGCCAGCTATGCAAAAACAAACACTTGTGCAGGAGGAGTGTGCCACGTGTTTATATATAAACAAATGGCCTAATCCTGCCCCAGGGCACTTCGATGCTGGAGCACACAGAGCCCAGGGAGATAGCGTGGGGTTAGGGAAACCAGCCAGGGAGGAGAGAGGTGATTTGTCCCAGCCACATAAAGGGACTGCAAGGTGAAGTTTCAGGTACAGCTCAAGCTCACATCTATGAGCAGACTGCTGGCTGGGCACAAATCAGAGCCCAAGGACCAGGAAAGCAGAACTCTGAGCTTGCCCAAACTGTGGGAGCTCTGTTTCAGGAGAGCTCCATGACACCTGCACAGCCTGCAGCCGGTGAGCAGTGCAGGACATGCACTCTGTGCGCCTTCCTCTGCTGTCACCGCTGTGCCAGGGACTTCTTTGTGTCCCATTCCAGCAGCAAGGGGAGCTCACTTGTCAGGCATGCTGCTCTGATCCAGGGAACACTCTCTCTGGGATCTCCCAAAAAATAGAAGGAGGCATAGGTCATCCAAGGTTCTGTGTTACTGATACTCCTTTGGAAAGTTTTTTCATGTCATTCATTAACTGTGGAACATAATTTGTACTACACATACTACCCTCAAACTGCACTTTGAAATGTAATAGGTGATTCTTCCAGTTTCTTTCCTAGTCATATCTAGTGAGTCTGATAATGAAATATAAATTAAATATTTACATGCTGTCAAGCTCTTTCTCTTTGGCTCATCTGGTATGGAGGAAACTGAGTCCAACGAGTGTTACTGTTCTGGAAAGCCAGCCTGTGAAAGCTTGACAGAGTCTCAGCAGTCTGAGTTTGCCTTCACTGGAGAGGAGACTGTCCCTGAGATGAATTTTGGGATTTGGCGTTGGTCAGGTGTCAGTTTTGCTACACAAGGAGCTGTAAGGGGACAGGGCAACAGTAGAGAACTAGGAAGTCACATCTTTTCTGCAGAGGGGATTTGCTTCCGGTGCTGCTCGAAGAGGCCTATGGCCTTACCCTGCACACAGGAGGAGGAAGCCAGTAATCCTCATAAATATTATATCAGAAGTTTTTTCTGCAGGGTGTAGAAAACTTTGATTAAAAGCCCATCTTTATTGTGAAAATTAGCCCTTGGTAGAAGTTATCAGACAGGCCAAGGTAATCTAGGCCTTAATCAAAACAGTAGTCCGTTGCACTAAGGCAGTAAAAGATTATTTTCACTGCTATAAAAAATGACTCATTTGGGTCATTATGTATCTAAGTTACGTTGTGCCCGTGCAACAAGGTGCACTAGTTTGCTATAAAAAAGAAACAATTTATTCTGTGGCAAAACTCAGTGGGGTTTTTTTTGGCTGAGTTTAGGGTGGGGGTTTGGGAGGGCTTTTTAGTGGTGGTACTGGTGGTCTTTTCACCTCATATCATTGACATCCTTGATGTGGCAACATAATGGACACACCCTCTTTAGCTCTAAAAGCTTTTTTTCAGATAGTACCAGAAGGGACTTCTGCCTAAAACCAGGACTAAAGAGGAGAGATGGGTCATGAATTGTACTTGCAAACAAGTTTGTGAAGCTCGGTGTCTAAGGCAGTGGCTCTACTTTAAATGAGGTCATGATGGTAGCTCCATATTGTGAAATTTAGTGAAAAGACAAAGTGCTTTTCTTTAGTGTGATTCTCTTTGGAGGATTGATTTTTCTGCTCTTGTTCAGCATGCATGGTTTTTTAGCGGACTGACATTTTCAAGGCAAATCAAAACTGGCCCAATGTATGTCCAGTTTTCCAAATTATCAATTACTCCTCTCCAATTAGTTTTAACCCAGTCAGTCTTTGAACCCCTTTTCCTCCACCACCTCTTACAGGAGGGCACAGAGGGATAGACCTAAAGCTAAAGTCAGTAAGAATTTTACTCTAGAAAAATTCTAAGTAGAATAGAATTCTAAGACACAATATAGAAATGGCAGACATGGCAACAATTGCTAAACAGTTGGGTTTTTTCTGACACATTGTTCATTTTGGGTAGGGCAGAAACAGGTCTGTGTCTCTCTGCAAATGCTTGAGTTTTGTGTGGGAATGCTGAAGGCAGGCATTCGTTTAAAATACAAATAAATCAGTATTTCAGGAAAATTACAGTCTTTAGACCTAAACAACAGATGGTGAAGCTGCTGCAGATCAGGCGTTACAAGAGAAATCACTGGCTGATGACTTCCTCCTGGTCCTTTTCACTGGTATGCCTTAAGTGTCTTGCTGTCTTTATTTTAACTCTCATTTCTTTTAATCTTCCAGCCTTCAAAACTTCATTTTTAACCCATGTTTTTAATTCTACTACTGATATTATCAGTCAATAAACGAAACTCAATTGTCTCCCGAACAAAGGAGATTCCACATTTGCCATTCTAAAGATTTAGAAATAAATTGCTTCCCATTGAAGCCAACCAGATACTTGGAAGACAATTCTGCATCAAAAAACTAGAACTGAAAGCTAGAATTAAGCTTACCACAGTCTCTTCTTTCTGTCTTTTCTAAATATCATTTTAGAAATATATCCAGAGAGTTATTACAGACAGATGCCACCTCTAATCTTCTTTTAGCCAGATTACTAAAATATAAGCTCTTCTTCTCTCTGCCATGCATAGAAACAACTTATGGGAGCTCAAACACTGACTTTGCCTCAGTAATGAGTCTGGATACTTTACAGAGCAGTAGAGAAAGGACAATAAAGTATTAAAATAGTATTTCAACAAAAGGCTCTTCAGTTGGCATCAGGTCTGCAGTAGAGTAGATATGTTGTGTTCCATAGTTTTAAAACATGACAAAATATAAAATTAAATAAACTAGGGGTGATAGGGGAGCTAGATAATTGTTGAAAAGCAAGTGGTGATGTGGTGGACTGATATGGCAAGCAAAGGATGCAGGATGAGGTGTACAACCTCAAGTGCTGCCTACTTAGGAACAAAAATAGATAGTTAAACCTGTGAAACCTGACTAAGGATGTGTTTATTTGTACTGTGTGTCATGTCCTTTTATTAACGTTTCTTCATTATTAATATTTTTAATCTCTCATTCATAGATACTGTGCACTTAGTCATTGTCTGTTAGTTATTGTAAACAGCAAAACCCTAGCTGGCTTTAAATTAAAATTGCTTCCTAATTACTTTTTATTGCACAGGAACAAAATTATGTTATTCTCAACAGGACCTCTAAAGCTCAGCTGGAGATAAGCAGTAAACACCGAAGCATTGTCATAAATCACATTTTTGCTTATAATTACTATATGCCTATAAAAGTGAAATTTCAGCTATTCCCGTTACCAACCAGGTAACCAGCTCTGGTCTAGGAATTGATTCAGCTTCCACTGCAGTCTCCACACACCATTTGTTCCAGCAGCTCAGATTTCCTTCATTTCCATACCATGAACAGTTCACACCATATTACATATTAAGTCTGCCTAAATTTTCCTATATTTGACATTACGTGATGAGGACAGTCCAGTCCCTCCCTTCTAGATCACACTTGCTGTCCTTCATAGTGTCCTCTCCAGAAAACCTCACTTTTCCAGTAGGATCCCTGTATTCATTTTTAATCAGTTTGTTCTCCACTCAGTATTTCTACTCCAGCAAGCTGGATTACAGCTGAGTTGGTGAATTTTGTTTGCATAAAGCCAAAATGCTGAGGTTGTGCTAAAGAATGCTGGTATAACAAAACTAGTGGGTGTTTATTTATGAAAGGGACATTTGTGTATTTATGAAATGGACAAATGTGTATTTACGAAATGGACAAATGTGTGAAAGAGATTTGATCTCCTTGAAGAAGGTTGTCTTTTTCAAAGCCTACCAGTCTGGTCTGTGTCTTTGTGATCAAAAACTTAGAAATTTTTTTCTTCGGTCAAATAGGAGAAACTAAAAAGAGCAACCTAGGTTGTACTAAGATGAATCATTAATTTTATAAAACCTGACACAGTTCATTCTAGGTTATGACAGAAAATGGATGAAGCATTGCAAAGGCTGGAAGGTACCTACTTTTTTCCTTTTTTTTTTAAGAGAGACGGAAATAAGAAATCTGTAAAAGTCAGCCAGCTAAACTGAATTCCAAGAAAAACCCTTCAACCATGCTAGCAAATATGTCTCTTTCAAATGGCAAGAAACTTTAAGGTGAAAGTCAAGGCTAACCTGAATTTGTCAGGACAAAAAGCCGTGCCAAACCAATCTAACAACCTTGTCCTTGGCAGGCCACCATCACCAAAGCACCAGGACAGGAGTGACAGACCCGTAACAGAGCCAGAGCAGGGCTGTGGGGCTGCAGGGGCTGGGGAGGGACATCAGCCTCTGGAGTCTGGAGGTGCAAAGGAGGGAGGACAGGTAAGGGCCCGCTGAAACACTGCATTGGTCTTCAGGCACTGCAGAGAGGCTGAATTCTCGGAATAAATAGCCTCTCTCTCTCTATATATATATATCTCTATATATCTCTATATATATATACACGTGTGTGTATGTGTATGTATATATGCGTGTAAAATAACAAGAGTAGCAGACACCTAGAAGAGATTTGCAGGAAGGTTCTATCACTGTAGCTTTAGAGCAAAGTCAGACCAAGAGCTGGC
>VZRQ01000110.1:171389-231135 GCA_013397975.1 Machaerirhynchus nigripectus | reverse complement strand
GGCCTTCAGTGGCCTCGGTGTCCCCGGTGTCCCCTGTCCCGGGTCTGGGAGCAGGACCGGAGCAGCCCCTCCGTGTGCCGAGGTACAGAACCGACCCTTGCACCTCACCAGGGTCCTGCTCCTGAGCCCTCCCCTTGCGAACAGACAACGGGTCGCTCATGGAACGCGGCGGTTCCTGGCTGCAGGGGAATAAAGCAGGTTGGAGACGGAAAAGTAAAGGGTATCTGTGCCGCTGGGCAGGTGATGAGCAGCACAACACCGGGCAGATTGTTGTGGATATCCCTAAGCTGCTTCTGCCGTGCCCTGCGTTTCCCCGCAGGTTGGGGCGCGCTGGCCTGGCTCCCCTCACAAACCCCGCCGCTGGGATCGGGAGGCTCCCGCGCTCCCCAGGGCTGAATTCCAGCCCCGGCCAAGCCTTCAGGTCTTCCCCTGCACCGAGCACGTCAGGCTATCCACTCGTACTCTTTTAACACTATCCCGTTCCTACAAAATTAATGAAACATTTGAATTATTCACTGTTCAGTTTTATAGAACAAGAGTGAGCAATACTGGGGCTTTGGGGGAGTTTGCATTGAGTTGAGTTGTGCTTTTCAGGTGCAGAATTTAATGTTCTTTTTAAACAAAAGCATAGCATATCTTGGCTTTTTAGAGGTTGACTGCATCTCTCTGCTTTTTAGAGCTCCTGGTTTGAATTTAGATCACAAGTCTTGTGATGGTACAAAACAGCTTCATAGGCTGCAGAGATGGCTCTCAAAGCTGAGAAACCAGAAATAATTGAAATAGAAATTCATTATACGAACCCTTGTTTAATAGGAATCTCAGTACTCAGTCTGCATGAGCCAGATAGTTTGAAAACGTGGTGTCCCAAACCAAACAAGCAAAAACCCAAATCAAAACCAACAAAACCCAAACCAACCAACCAAAAACCAAAACAAAAAAACCCCTCACATCCACACAACAACAAAAATTCCTCATGTTTTACAGCCATGTCACCCACAGCACTGTGGTAAGGGCAAGATCCACAGAGAGTTCTGCATTTCATAACATGGGAAGATGAATCATAAGCCATGTTTCCATCTCTTGTATCATGTGCTGTTTCAATGTTAATTGCTAGCAAGCAAAGCAGTCATTAGCTCAGCTATATGGTTAGATTTTACTATACCTACTAAAAAGGCATAGCAGTGCACTAGACATTTTTCATTTTGATGCAAGAAAGCAAATGGACATCTTTTGAAATGCCACATTCCCACAATGTAAAGCAGTTTGTTACACTGGAAGGATCGTGTCAGTGTCTGTGTAAGGGCAGTGCTGTGAACCATTTTCTCCTGAGATGATGAGCAGCAAGTACCAGTGTGTTCCTCTGTCTTAAACTGCTCTGAGATATGGTATCTAACAGAAATTAAGTACTTCAGCCTCCTTTTTCATTGCCAGGGCCAGTCTTTGAGAGTCTGGAAGGATGATTCTCTACATAAAAAAGAAAAAAAAAAAAAAAGAAACAGCTTAAATTCCATTAAGATTTTGTAAAACTTTGCATTGCAAATAAGGACAAGATGTTGCAGACCTGGAAGTCTGCTGTATTTCATTTCAGAAACTGTTAAATGAGAGCATTTCAAACATTTTTGAAATGAGATGCAGTTTCTGAGCTCCAGGCTTAGTTATTACACAAACCCTTTCCCTTCTGTGAAGTCTTAAAGCTAAACAAGCTTGGAGAAGCCTTGAGAATTGAAACTTCTGTGGCAATCCACAGAACTGAAGAATTCAGATACGGCTGTATTTATCAATTTATTTTCCTCTACAGTCACCCTTTGTATTCAGATAGGCATAAAATTCATGTATTGTGCCCATAAGCAGTGACATGTACTTCAATACAAGACCAAGGGTACAAATGTAGGACTTTATACAGTGATCAACAACTGTAAGTGTGACATAATCCCAGTTTTGGTGGGGTATTCAGGGAAATTCATTTGGTGGCTATATTCAGGGGGATGGGGTTTTATGACATATTTAATAAGTTTTTCCTCCTAACAGTAATAATGAGGCAAGGCTTAGAGTTTTGAATTAAGGAGGCAGGTTTCCTGAAGTATTTATGTGTAGATATTGTGGCCACGTTTGTTTCCCAGGGTGAATGCAGCAGCATTTTTACTGCTCATAGCCAAAAGGCTTTCTTGACTTCTTGCCTGTCCTGGGGTGCTGAACAGACTTCCAGGTCAGAGTCCTTATGTATGACAACTCCCAGGGAACAAATCTGAGCTATAATTTTCATCTGTTTGTCCAGAAAAATATAGAATTATAGAAAATATGTACATTTCAAGTAGGTGAACTGTGTGGGAGCTGCTCTTAATGGTTTTTCTCCATTTTTTCAGCCATTGACACGTCTTTCCTTGCCCTAAGAGAACATAAGTTCCAGCAATTCATTTTATCCACCACTCCCTTTATAATTTCTTCCCTTCTCCTTTTCTCTCCCTTGTGATGAAGACAGGTATAGCCACACTCTAAAAGCAACCCAGCAAGCAGAGAAAAAACTCTTGAGACCAAAACTTGGAAACTGGGGTTTGTAAGTTATGAAAGAATAATAATAAAGTTTCACAATTGTGGTGGAGTAACTATTGGGAAAGAGTGATAAAAGGAAAAAGGAAAAAGGCTGAGACATCACCTACAGAACAAAAAGCTGTAATGTTTTGGCTTGAAAAGGAGTTTCTGTGTGTAAGACTTGAGATTTGCTACGGAATCCTTTCAGAACGAGTATTTAGTTTCAATTATCAGGGTGGTATCTCGATTAATGGCATTCTTTGAATTCTTCAGTGGCTGTGAAATGCTGAGGCCTTATTAAGGAAGAACACAGAGAAGAAGGAGCCACAGGGGATGAGCACGCTTTCCCAATTTCCCAAATTAAATGTTCCAAGTGCACACGTTCGTGGTTTTCAGCTTTAAGATGCATTGTCAATTGAAAGAGCACAATGGGTGTTTATGGAGACGCAGTGGCGCATTCAGGGGTGTGGCCGATCCCCTCGGCTTGTGGCTGTGCTGCATCCAGCAGTCCCCTGAGCTCGTTCCAGCTCCTCGTGCACACTCCTGCTGCTCTGGGAGTGCTCCTCATGGCATTGTCTTGGCTAGAACTACTTTATGCTTTTGTGAGTTTGTGGAAAAATAAATAGAAGATATTTCTAAGCCTACATAAAAGTGCTGTGCTTGGAGAGGCAGCAGTGATTCGCCTCATATTTTCAACTAATTTAGCTATTTAACGATTCTTGTCTGACTACAGCCTTGGTTTGGAGAATGGATGATATTGTGTGAAGCAGAGTCTCTCTAATACAGAGTGTAAATACCTTTTATTTGCTCTTGATACATAAAATACCTATGTAACATATAATAACCTACATGGAGTCAGACTGGGTGCCCACCCAACTCAGTGTCCTGCCTCCAGCAGTGGCCAGAGTGGACAAGGGAAGAGCAGAAAGTCAGCAGTCTCCTTAGAGATCCCAAAGGAGTCTACATTCAATATGCAAAACTAAACCCCCTCTAACAGCCCTCCATAAAACTGAACCAACTACACGCTTAGCTGACTCCAGTTACTGGCAATGCAAATATTGATAGAATTCAAAACTGTAGTCTTCTGGAATTAGCAGATTCATCTGATTGAATGAATAATAAATCATCTCATGTTACTCTTAACAGTAACACATTTAGTATTTGCATATGGTGTGAATGAAAGTTGTCAAAGACATGCAAACTAGAGGTTGAGAAATTAGTTTTCTAAATAAATAGAGATCTTGAAATAGAAAAGGTATTATAGACTTGGTCTTTGCTGAACCCAAACTGCATTTAAACATTTCTCTGTTTAGCTCCCCCCACAAAAAATCTTTGGGGAAAACCTTTTCAGACAGTTCATGGAGTACTTCCAATATCACATTCCCTCAGTCCTCAGAACAAAGTTGTATCAGTCATGAGATCTGCTCCTCATGCTATGTATACACTCAAAATACACACTGTAAACTGAATAAATAACTATAAAAATCTGGAAGAGGTCGCAAATGCCACAGTGGTCTTAAAAGGGTCATGTCTAATCTTTTTTTATTTTCATAAATAAATACTATATTCTATGCTTTATAATTTTGAGATGGTTCAAAAGAATTTAGTCATAGTGAATTCCAGTGAGAGATAACAGCCTAAATGCTCAAAAATACCAACTCTACACAACGAGATTTTTTTTTACCCTCCAGCGCTATTTGTAATTTCGAAGTCTCTGTGTTGTGTTCATATTGGAATCTAGTCCTAGGAACAGAATTTTAAAATTAATTTTGATACTGGAAAAATGCCTTGTGCTGTTCTCAGAGAGGAAAACAGAACAATGGAAAGATTTGGAAATTTCTGTCAGTTGATAGTAAGGCCATAAAGGGAAGACAGAATCCTCTAAAGAGGGAAACAAGTAGGGAAACAAGTAGGGATGAACTCTCCAAAGACACTGAGTGTGTAGTCAAAGCAGTCCTGAGAAAGAAGCTGTGGTCTCCTGCTGCCAGATGAAAGCATCTCTACTTTTTCCTTATATAAGTAGCAGGCTGCAGTAGATCTTTATCAACGAGACTGACCAGAGCTCTGGAAGAAAACAGGCTCTGTGAATTCTTCACCTGTGTAAAATTGTAACAGCATTCTGATATTTTGCCAAGCAGCGGCTCGTCTAAAACCTGTGTCTAGAGGGAGCCCTGTGTGTTTGCAGTCTCAGCCTGGAGCGGGGCTGGCTGCTGATTATATCACTCCTGGCGAGTTCCAGCAGGTGTAGTGTGGCTGTGGCATCCTGGAGCAGGAGCACAGGAATAGGCATGAGCAAGTTAATATGATGTTTCTTGTTTAATTCATAGGGTTCTTGCTAAGGTCCCTGGAGGAAAGGGAGAGATGCAGGGAGAGAAATACATCTTTACTCGGAGCTCAGTAATTAAGACAAAATTTTCAGATTTGATTGTCTAAACTTTAAGGGTACAGTAGGAAGAATTTGTAGATCACAACACATTGGGGAACCCAGAAGGGTCCAGTGGCTTGGACATTAGCAAAGAAGTCAAAAAACTTGAATTTTGCTCTCTGACTTAGTAGATGGTTTCCTCTCAGTGAGTCACTTCATGTCTCTGTTTTCTCACACTAATGTGTTAGTGCTGGGCATTCTTTTCACTGTTTTCTTCTATCACAGCAGTTTCCTGGTATTTTTAGTGGATTGTGGATTCTGCTACAATACATATGAAATAAATTAATAGATGCAGAATCAGGCCCAGCCTTTGGGCACCAAAGTGTAAAGTCAGATTGTTTGAACTTCTGGGTGCACATTCCTAGGAATTAGGTTTCAGGATGAATGAAGCTATTCATCTTTCACAGCCTTTAAGGCCCTGCTGACCTATGGAACTTTCCAGTATCCTCTGAGACTTGCAGGCTGCTGTTGATTAAGATTTGATTTGATGAAGTATTTTCTTTTTGTGAATACAGCATATGTTTTTTTAGTGCATGCTAAATATTGCTATGGTTAAGTTGAAATGCGGAACAGGCATGCTGCACCATATTGTTATTTGCTGTGAAGTGATTTAACAAATGTTTGAACAGCTGTGCTGAGTAGGCCCTGTTGATATAAGTAGCGGAATCATGAGAGCTGGTGTTTTGGTTGTTTGCAGTGGAAAAGGATCAATCAAATCATTGTCTGCTGGGGTAGAGGACTCCTTGTGAATGTAATAAAAAGTTGAGGTAATTTGTGATAAAGTCTGTCAAATCCAGCTCTGCATGTGATAAATTTTATTAAAGATGCACATTTCTGATCTTCTAGAAAAGGTGATGGAGTTTTGGCTACTTCAGCAATCAAGGAAAACTGCCTTGGAGAACAGTCAGGACCATTGCTGGTCTTTATATTTAACAAAACTCTTTCAGTTCCAGAAATCAACGATCTCTGAATGACAATTCTAGGTGGACCAACAAAGTGACTGCCACAAAGAATGATCATTTGTAGCACAAAAGCAACACTTCTGTGGCTAGTACCCCTTGCCATGGAAAGGTTCTGCTCTGCACTACCCTTAGCTTGCCAGTTTTTCAGTAATGAGGTGGTGAAAGAAATATCATCTCTATACAGTCATGAGTGGTGTTAAATGAACAGCTGGCATTCCTGGCATACCACAAACTCACCAAACAGGAAAAGAAAATAAGGGTAGAATATTTTAATGGGTTTTACTCCTAAAAATGGAAACCAGCTATCCAGATCACGAAGACCCCACTTGAACTTTCTGCTTGTGGTCTGGCTTCTGATAAGAACTAATTTGTAAGAACAGATTTGACAGTGGGCAGCCACTGTGACTGTGGGCAACCTCTCATAGTGGAGCTTGGGTTTTCAGCTTGCAGCAAAATGTACCAGATGAAGACCCTGAATTTTAGCACGGTGGTAAAACTTTTTGAAAATCTGAGCATTAATTTTGGTGCCAGAATTGACCCTCTCTGAGTATCTGATTGCCAGGGCTCAGGTTTGCTGGAAAAGGTTTAGGGTGGCAAGCACAGTGAATTGTTCAGAGGGAGCACTTGTGGTCTGGGAACCTGAAAGTGCTGGAGGTGCGTAGGGACAGTGGCAGTGCAGTGACTCCACCCTTGTCCCTCTAGTATGTTCCACCCTCCTGCTTTCCTTTTTGCACTGCAATCTATTGCATTGCCCTGGCCTCTGAGCACTTCCTTGGGCTTTTGATAAAGAAGAAAACATGTAATGGAACATTAAAAGGACTTTCTTATACTAAGGGGGATGGCATACTGAGATATGCTTATTGCCAGCCTGATCTTACAGGAGAGCAGTCCTTTCCAGGAGCATTCAGGGTGACTGAGATGCCTTTATTGCAAGGAATGCTATGTGACAATAAAACATTCAGTAAAGTTTATACTGCTTCTGCCGTAACTGAGACGTTGTATTTGAATAAAATAGCACTCCTTTTATGAGTGCACACTGCAATATGAGTTATCAACCAAACGGAAGAGTTAAATTGGAATTTTTTTTCTGAAGGTTAGAAGCTGTCAGATTGTGTCCTGATAGCTGCAGGGGTGCTCCAGGCAGCTGAGTACTGGAGAGTAACCTCAGTCACTGGCTGTGGGTGCAGAGGCACTGTGCTGCAGCTCCATTATGTGCAATGTGTGTTCATAGGTATTTTGCTTTGCAGGGAAGCCCACCAGAACTTCATGCTTTGAATTAATTGTGTTTATCATGGCAGCTGACAGAGAGACATAATCAAGACATCCCCCTGTCTACTGCCATCAAGGCAAGGCCTTGGTGCACCTCAAGGTGGGCTTGAATACAGCCAGTGAGGAAGCTGGTGCTGCAAATCTCCTAACAGTATCCCACTTAGCTAGGTAAAAATGTCTTATGTGAGCTCTTCTGTTCCTCTTTTTTGTAGTATAAGTAAATTCCAAACTGGAAACATAGTGAGATTTGACTTCATGGCTTTGACCACTGGTTTAGCACATTTTCAATCTCTGTTAAAGATTTCTGAAAAACCTTTTCTATTTCAAATTTTTTTTTTTTTTTTTTTTTTTTTTTTTTTTTTGCAATTAGTACTTGGTCTTTCTAATGAGCCACAAAATTTTTCACCTAGACAACTGGGGTAGAAATCAGTAATATCAAGGTAAGTGGTGATGTGCATGTCTTGATGAACATTAATGGTACCAATTTCAATAATGCTTTCACTGTTAGATAAAAGCTGGCCCGAAGATAATGAATCTGCCTTCAGGAAAAGCCAAGACATAATAGACTGAAAAAAGCATTTGTCTTAATTATGGTAATTATGGTAATTTAGGCTTTAAATAATAAGAGGGTGGCACTTTAATATTTCAGTTAACTGTGAGCTTTAAGGAAAATGAGACATCTCAGAGATCCAGATTCGCTCCAGCATTTCGTATAAGCAGTGGTAAGAAGATTCCTGGGAAAAACAGCAGTATGAACAGAAGAAATGAGATGTTGCTGGGCTGTTACATGTCCCTCTCTCACAAACACAGAGTGTTCAACCAGGCCATCAGATCTGCAGGTACAGCACTGCAGCCTGCTTAGAGCAGCTGAGGACCTGACCCATAAATCCACTGGAGACCTTTACTTCCACTGCTTCCGTTGTCTCAGCTGCTCTCCTATCCAGAGGTGTGAATCTGAGACTTATTGTACTGAATCTCCCTGGCAGGATTAGAGCAACCTCAAGGCTATTTCCTTCAAAATCAGTCTATGAACAGAGCTTTCTGTGCAGTGAAATGTCATCTTTATGGATTCAGAAAGAAGAAATTCATAATCCCCTCTGACTCTATATACCCACATGTGCCTAAGTATCCTGGAAATTATTTTTTCTGCTCCCAACATAGTAATTATATTTGCTTAGCTACTTCTGCATGTTTTCCAAAACTTTGTTCTCAAACCAAGCCAAAGAATCTTCACATACACGTTTTTTCCCTGCACAAAACACAGTGAATGTTTAACTGTAATGTATAAGCTTACTGGTTACCTGACTGATTAAATATAGCAAATTCCATCCAGAAAGCTTTCTTTCCTTGGTGAAAACACAGCCCTATTCTATAGTTTAGAAACAGACTTAAAAGATGTGTAGATGTGGCAGTTAGGGACATGATTTAGCTATGAACTTGGTAGTGTTAATTTAATGGTTGGACTCAATCATCTCAGGGCTCTTTTTCAATCCAGAGTATTCTGTGATAGGTAGTGCCTTAGGAAAGTGTGGCCATAATCCCCCAAAATCTAAAGCAGTTTTTTGTGTATGCAGTGGCTTGTTTCATACAGTGAGAACTAGGCTATGGTTGCATTTCTGCTGCTCATTAAAAACAATCATTCATTACTCACGGTTTGGGTTTTGGTTTTGGTGAGTTTTTAAAGTCATCCAAGCATTCCCATCATATAGGATACTTTTGGCACATGCCATTGGAAGATGGTAATTAGCCTTTTATTGCTCAAAATCACAGAAGGTGGTTAGTGCCTCATTCTCTAGGAGTGCAGGAGCTGTAATGACTGGTGAAAAGTGGCTGTTGAAAAGTGAAATCCAATTACCAGTGTCCCAGTTAAGAGATTCCTGACTGAAGTTAAGTTTTTGGATGCCTTTACTGGCCAGTATGTTCTGTCTGACCCTGCATATGAAATTAGTTTCTTGTTATGGGAGTGCCAAAACAAACAAGGGAAAATCAAACTGTCTTTTTGACTCCTATGCTGCAGAGGAATTTAAACTCAGACTGGTTCTATTACTTTCAAAAACTTTACTCTTGGAGGCAGCAAGAGTAATTGAGGGTGTGATACACACAGACTCCAGAGAACAGAATACACTGTGTCTGCAGTGCAATGTGAAATAAGAGAAAAATAAGAGGAAAACTGCTTTTCCAGTCTTGCTAGATGCACCAGTGCAGGGTAAATGTGGGTGCTGGGCTATTTTAGCAGCACTGGTCCAGAAGTTAAAAAAAAAAAAAGGTGGAAAAAGTGTGTGCCAGTATTCTCTGAGATTATTTCAATGACCCCTCTTGAAAAGGACAATGAGAACACTGAACCTCTGGCTGAATTAAGTGTTCATTCTAGATATCTTGCTATTTGATGGTACAGTAGCCAGAAAATCAGGTGAGGAAAGCAAAGAGGAAATGTGTAAATCACAGCATTTGTTCCTTTCACATTTGAGAGACTGTAGCTTTTATAGGGTTACAGTAAGTGAAAGGTACAGATTGGAAATTCCTGAAAAAGACCCTGATTCCTCCATCTCTAATCACTGTCTAATGAGATGACCAACTGCACCGCCACTCCAGGTGAATATCTCGGAATCATTTATTGATTTTTTTTTTCATCTCAACATTCCTATACAATACAATCTAATTTGATGAACTAAGAAAGTAAGTGATTTAAATAACCAAAGTCACAAAATAAACCTAGGTTTAAGGCATCAATTGATCAGGTACTGGGATCCTGCTCCACCAAGAGGAGCTGCCATGCAGGACATGTCCTGTCCTCGTGCCATTGGTGCCCATGTTTCCAGTGAGGCTAGATCGTCTCTTTAGCAGACAGGCAGCAACCTGCATTGCTTTTTCAGTGTCATGTCTGCAAATGTATTTCGTGTTGCTCTTCTCTGGAGACAAATCAGTTTGAGTCAGGCTCTTTTCATAGTGGAGACAGGAGGAATTACACGCTGCAGTTTGTGTAGACTTCCTCAGCTGGCGTTGGGCTGGGTGGTTCAACATTCTCAGCAGTGCAGCTGCACAGCAAACAGCTGGGGCCTGCTTTCAGATCCACCACCAAGAGAGGGCCTGTGGTGATTTGGACTCTCCTAAACGAGCTGCACTTCCTACAACGTCTATGTCCTCTCAAAAAAAATACTAGAAAGGGAGCTGAAGCTCCAGCAAATGAGGCTCAGATGCAGGATCAGCTGTGGGAAAGCAGGAAGGAAGGTTTGTGCAGGGACTGAGCAGCTGCACAGCTTTGATGGTAGCAGCAAATGCCACTACTTCAATTCTGTACCCTCACTACAACCTTCAGCTGCCACTGTTGCTTTACATCTCTGTGCACCAACTGCTGCCTGATTCCCTGGCACGTTCTTCCCTAAGTGAGCCCTCCAGTTCCCCGCAGAGGGCTTCTCCATCACAGCCAGCTGCTATCTATCTATCTGTCTATCTTAGTCTCTAATCTGGGCTATAAAGCAGGCCCATTTTCCAGGCAGTGTTTACTGAAAACACAGGAGCGTGCCTGGCTCCCTCAGCCATACCTCCTCCTGCCCTCCCACTCCTGGCAGGCTGTGGAGGTCAGGCTGCTGCAGGACCCTCCTGCTGCCTTTGGGAGAGTGTGCAGTGAAATCACCAGCCCGTGAGCCCATTAACCCTGATGGATTTGCAGTGGCTTCCTCTGAGGTTAAGGGAGTTCATTATGCTCACAGCCAGTCAAAGTGGTTGGCAGTAAAGCAAACAGTGATTGAAATCTTCATTAGAGAGAAAACTGGAGTGCTAAAGTAAAGATTTGGGATAGATGAACACAGTGCAACATCAAGGCTTTCAGTGAGATCAGTAATTTTAAAATGAAATTTCTAAAGAAGCAGAGAAGAGATAATGAAAAGGGTCAAAAACAAATAATAAGGGATAATTGTGAGGTTGGTGTCACTCACAAATGGCACTGGAGAGCTGGTAAGAAGAAACTGGAACTTGCTGTAGTGCTTAATATTAGGAAATACTCAAGTCTTTAATGAAAAAACGCATTTGAAATGGTAACTTCCTTGAATTTAGTGCTGTAGATTAATTCTGACTAAGACCCACGTAGTCTGTAGTTACGCTCCTATTTCTGTAGGTATACAGAACTTTTGGAAAGCAGAAACCATCTGCTGCTGCATCTTTGTCCCTGTTTCCTGACAGCTGGGATTGTGGCAAGATAATTAGGGCCTTTGCTTGAATAAAGTATTTCTAGATTTATTTGCAGCTTCTTCTGAACTAGTCTACCCATTCATATCCACCTTGAAAAGATGACTTGCCTTATTCTAGGGATGAGAAGAGCTGAATTCTTTGTCTTGCCCTCACTGCATCATTTTTGAATTTATTTTTTTTTTACCTTGGGCTTAAAGGCAGTAAAAGGAAGTGGGCTGGGTGATTTTTTTTCCTTGATTACAGCTCCTTTTCTTGCCTGGTGTTGTCACTAAAGCTCCACAGGCTGCTGAAACAGTGTTGAAATGGGGCGATATTCAGTCTGTGAGATGCAGGCTGAGCATTCACGTTTTAAAAGAGAGACTTTTAGGAGCCTTCCCTACTCTTGTTAAAACCAGCAGACATCCCTGCATGTCAGTGGAAGCGAGATAAGATTTCAAGTCACGTCTTGTGTCCCACACATTTTCCGGTGTGTCCGGAAATTTCAGTTATCTCCACTCACGGCTGGAGATCAGGACAGCAGTTTGAATTTTTAGTCAAATAAGACAAATACACCTCTGTCTTCTCTAGTTATATATTTATTCACTAATTAGCCCAACTTTAAAGCTCACAAGCTAGTTCTTTGTCTCTTTAAATATTTGTCCTAGGGGTTAGGAGCAGTGATCTCCAGTGAAGATGAAGAGTCACAAGAGGGGTTGGTCTCTGGGCCAGAAGGGCCCGGAGCCCCTCCATGGTCCCACACAAATGCCAAGGCTCTTCTGCAACAGCCCCATCTGATGTCTGGGGTTTTAACATCCTTGGACACCAGCAGGATAATTTTGCTATGGAAGTGTGTTTGTATTTTCTATCCATTTTAGTTTCTGGGTAAACAACAAGGAGAGAACATATTTTCCTCTTAGCATTTTCCTTTTTTTTTTTCAGCAGTTTAGGACAAGGAAGAATTCTTATTCCAAAAATAACCTTAAAAGGAAAAATCTGATAATCTGTTTTGTCGTAGATGTTAAAAGGCTCAGAGGAATCCCAGCCACAGTGAAAGTTGGTATGAAAGCCCAGAATATGGGCCCTTTTAATTGAGAGTAACTAGAATAATTAAATGTTGATGAACAATTATGTCAGAAGAACTGAGGAGCCTGTCTTTGTGTACTGATCTATTGAAAACCAGATATTTCAAAGTAATATTGAGAAAAAGTATCACTTTAACATGTAATTACCTAAAAAACAAGATCAGTGATCTGGAAATAAACCAGTTTTACTTAACTACAAAGCAGTTGCCAAGAGGTTTATTCCATGAAATAAATTTTATGGATTCTGTATTAAAAACTTCTGCAATGTAGCTGAACAATTTGTTCCTGTCTTGACAGGAGCTATGATAATAAATGCCAAGGGGTTGGATGTGTGGGTTTTTCATCCTCGCTAGGGGTCTTTGTTAATTAAGAACTTTTGGCAACTCTCCTTTCTGTTTGAATTGTTTTTAGCAAAATGAAAGGGTAACATTTCACTAAAGAACAAAATGTCTAGAATTTATTTCACTCTCATTACTGAAATGATCTGAAGCTGAATGTTGGGAGAAAATTCATTTAACGTTCCTGTCAACCTTGATAATGTTTGCTTCTCCTGCTGGTCTTTTCTATTTCTCCTTTCTCTGATTTACAGCATAATGAACTAATAGAGTCAGAAGTGCATCCTACTTTAGACAGAAAAAACAACTAGGCAAGCAAAGCTATGAACTGCCTCCCACTTCTGAAATTCAATTAACTGATTAAATGGTCCAGAGTTTGGTATTTTGATTTGGTGCAGTTGAACATTTGCATGTAATATCAGTGGAAGCCTTGGAAATGAAAACATACATATATATAAAATAAATTGTATTATTTGTACCCAATCTAATATTTCTGAAATATGGAAAAAGATGTTTTGTAGTTTGGGTTTTTGTTGCATTCAGGTTCAGGGGTACTTAGGGGTTTGCTGCACTTTTTAAAGCAGTTACCTTCCACTTCTCACCCTGTTTCTCGTTCAATTGGAGCAGGAATCACAGGGTTTGCCTGGGCTGGAGGAGGATGAAAGTACTGCAAGCTGCTGACAGAAATTGAATGCAAATTGGGAAATGAAGTGTTGTGAGGCATTGCAAACATTAAATATTTTGTTGTTTTCTCTTTAGAGATCACTGCATGTTGTGAAACCTTCCTGACACACGAAGGCCTGTGGAAGCTGTGAGATGCCCTGAGTGGGGCTCACACCTGGGGCTGCTGGCTCAGGGCAGGGCTGGCCAAGGGGCTTCTCTGAAATCCCTTCTTCACACAGGAGGAGGAACATTTGTTCATCTGATGGTGCACCTGAAACAAAGTTGCATGATCTGTTGATATTTAGTAGTGCAGTTAAGTGAGGAAGAGTTTAAAGCTTTTTCATTCCAACTACTTTGAATTATGCATTAGGGTGAGGATGCTCAGAGCCTTTTGTATATGCATTTTATTGCAGAGTTTGTGTTTTCTCCGGAGATATTCACTAGTTCAATTTCAAGCTTTCAGATAAGCTCCAAGGAGAGAGTGGGTTTATTTTAGAGGAATGAAAAAGACAGAAGAATTTGCTTTATATCTTTGCTGCCCAAAATCACACTTAAAAGATCCAACTGTGAAAAATGCAGGTAATAGACTCTCTGCTGTGTTGTTCAGAGGTAAAAGATAAAAGATAAACCTGCTGGAACCCAGAACCCTATTTCAGCTGCTTCTGAAGCGTGTCACAGGCAAGTCTGCAAAGACATTTCATCATATCGCTGATAAAGATTGTGCTGTATTGAATTGCTCTGCAAACATGCAACCAGACTAACCTTGTGTGTGCATTGTGCATATGTGTGCCTCTGGATTTGTGGGCCAGTGGAAGGACAGCTTTCCAAGAGCCTTGTAGTAAAGTAAGAGAAGCTTATTGCTCATTAACTGCTTTCCAGTTGTTCTTTTATTTTGCATTTTTAGTGCTGTTCTAATTCTAACTCAGCAGTACAGCCATGTCATGACAGAGTAGCAAAGAGCATTTCCAGCTTT
This sequence comes from Machaerirhynchus nigripectus, assembly GCA_013397975.1. NCBI lineage: Eukaryota > Metazoa > Chordata > Aves > Passeriformes > Dicruridae > Machaerirhynchus > Machaerirhynchus nigripectus. The sequence continues at coordinate 216,730 of VZRQ01000110.1, read as the reverse complement.
AAGGGCTAAGGCTTTATAAAGGTAAGGGTATAAAAGTTGGTGCAGCAATTGTGCTTGACTTTGTTTTCACTGTCACTGCCTTCTGGAAGCTGTTTTGTTCTGGCTGCTGATTAACTTCTTCAGTGGTTATTTGAAAGTCAGCCAACAAGAATTGTTTCTGATCCTGAAAACAATTATCAATAATATAGGACTGGAGCACTTGATCAGCAACTCAAGTCTCCCAAAGCACACATTTACTCCTCCTTAATGTTTTTAACGTTAGAAACAAGGTGGCTTTCCACAGTCTTGTTCATATTGCCTTGGATGTAGCTCTCCTTCCTAAACTGTGTGGACGTACATGTTTTGACAATGTTTCTCTTTGGTAGGACAGGCTGGAGTTCCACAGGAGAGAAAAATAAGATCATACGGGAACAGGATACAAGCAGGGCAATAAAGGAGTGGCTTGCTGAGAAAATATATGTAAAGTTTTAAAGCCTGAAAATAGCACAATCAATTTTTTACCTCCCTGAGACCTTTGTGAAGGATGCTATTAATGATGCCTTTTAGTCTGTGGCTGGTGGTGAAGACTGTGCCGCCATCACCAAGACTAACCAAGATGTTGGGCTAGTTTTAATTAAATATATGTGGTGTGTAATGAAGTATGGGATAATTGGGATGCTGTTTGTTGGGCAGAATTGGGTAAATCTGACAACACCCAACTAAGCTTTATATAGGAATGTAGGTCCTGTTGCCTGCATGGGATGGTGCTGTTATTTGTGGAAGGAGGAATCCTGGTACAGAAGGAACATCTGGGTGGTGCCTTTATTGTGAACCCAGGAGGAGTTGGTTTTTCCAGCCCCTTGCAAAAGTCCTGTCTGTGTCTTCAGTCCTGGCACCAAATTCAACTACCAGGTCTGTATTCAAAAGTAATAGTGGAACAAATAATAGCTAAGTTCCCCTGGTGAAGTCAGATCTGAGATGCTAAATATGTCTGTCAGAACCTTCCTGGAAGGATGGAAATTTACAGTAAATGCAGCACTGAAAGCAGAAGTATTATTCTCTATTACAGTTCTGCACAGCTCAGCAGATAAAGCAGATACATTGTGCAAGCCTGGCAGCAGAGAGAGACTGTCTCAAAGGCATTTTATTAATTTTTCAAGAATATAAATCAAGACAATTTTATGTTGAATAAAGAATTAAATACTTTTTGCTCTCATTTCCGGACTCTCAGTAATCATTAAGGAGACAGTAAAAGGACTGCAAGGGAATTAGCTTTTTGACCCAGTATTCACCAACAGTAGATTCTGCTAACAGTGGGAATAGTCTTAATGAGCAGTTTGCAAGTGAAAGATTTATATACTTTCATTATAGGCAGATTTTGTGAGATTTTTAACTTTGTGGCCCGAATGGAAGCTTTGAGGCAATTACTAAGAAAATCCTAAGAGTGGCTATGGTACGTGAGGAGATACCATGCCTTGGGAAAAATGAGATGTGATTAACTTCCAGGTCCTGATGCTGAGATTCTGCTGAATTGCACATCGTCTTGTATTTCCATGCATTCACAGTATCCTTTCTCTTCCTGTGAGGTCAGTGGACAGGAGATGAGCAGCAGCCTTTCAGAGCTGAGGCAGGAGGCAGATGTCAATGTAGGTTATCACTTATATTCAACACATTCTCACTCCTCTTCATAGTTCCTCAGTTCCAGACTACTGAGTGTTCAGAGCACACACTTGCTGTACAATAGTTGGATTTGTTACCTTGCTGTGGGTGCCAGCAGGAAATAATCTGTTTAGCTTGATCCCTGATCTGTCTTTGTGTGGGAAAAGGAGGAAGGTGAAGATAAAAAGGGGATAATACACTGCTGCTGTTCTGCACTGTACCTCTGGCAGGGGCCTAATCCCAAGGGTCAAAAGCTGAGAACATCAAGCAACTTTAAGCTAACAAGAGAAGTGCTTGGCAGTCCTCCTCCACCAGGACTCAGGTGCCTCAATATTTAACACATGAATGTGCCTCCTCTGCATAACCTTATCCCCTGGCCCATCCACCACTGAGTGAAAATGTCCCATTCTGGAAAAAGATTACTTTCTCTGTTCTGCCTCAGCAGGGCCTTTTCATTGTCCTGGCTAGTGGGAGGAATAGCAGGGTTTATTTGCTCGAGCAGGTGCCCATGGAGCCACCCTAAGAAAGTTAAAATATTGCCCCATGTGCTCAGTGTTACCTCAATGCTGAGTCGTGTTAACTCTGGGGCTATTGCTGTGAGAATTATGGTAAGGCCAGACATGTGCCACTTAAAAATGGTTAAATTGATCTTTAATTTGGGAAATCTTTTTAGTCTACTACAATAATTCTAGTCTGCAAAGGTAAAACATATTCTGTTGAAGAATCTTCGGTGCCACTTCACTGGAATTCCAGGTTGTGGCCATTTTTCAAGACCTGCCTTATACCACTGCTTTCTTTATCAGGATTCTCTGTTCACATTGCCAACATGGGCTCAATAAGGTAATAGGAAATTAATTTCATTCAAAATAAAAATCTGTGAAATGTAAAGGTAAGCTTTATGAAGGCCATATTGCCACTTCAGTCCTGGGAAGATGGCTGCATCTATTTGACCTGATGGGAAATTGGAAATGTAGGACTTTCTCCTGAGATTTAGCACAGTGCATTTGGCTTCCTGAATTTGAAGGATACTGCAAGAGAAAATGCAGGAAATGACAGGAACTGAATCAATGACTTGACTAAATCACTTCAACCAACATTCCTCTTTCATGTTAGAGCGAAACAGTGTTGCTGCCTGAGTTATAATAAATTGCTGCTTAATAAGGCCAGAAGTAAGTCAGGTCTTTTCAGCTAATTTCTGTTCAGCTTCTCCAGCTATAAAACCCTTATTAAAGAAAGTTTAGCAGCTGTACTGTTCTCTGAGGCATGAAAAATCTTGATTAAAGCCACTATACTGGAGTCAATGAAGCTTAAACCTTGATATACTGGGACACAGGGAGGGCCCAAACCAGCTTTATGCTCCACAGTGTCCTGCTGGCCAGTCCACAGAGGACTGCTTGTTTTCGAGGCTGGAAAGCAGCTTGCCAGACCTCCTGCCTGTCAGATAAGCATCGTGTTATCTGTGCCTATCTGCAAGGTTAGAGCAGCAAGCAGAAAGCTGTGGTCACAGAAGAAAAGATATTTAAGCAACTTGGAGGCTGAGCTTCTGGCATCCCTGATTTTGACAAAGAGAAGTGCTTGGGGGAAAATGTGTCGTGTCGTTTACACTTCAGGTGTTGGGTTTGAGGAATACAATTGAGCTGGTAGTGCAGTTTTCTTAGTAGCTCTAAGGATTGCTGTGCCTCACAGTGTTATTTAGATCACCACGTGGCTCTAAGTTCATTAACAGAGTCAATGCAAGGTGATTAGTGATTGATACAAGTCAATTATGTTGATAAGTCAAGTTCTACTCTGAATAATATCGTGTGACTGCAAGGAATGAAACCTAGCACAGAGCTGGAATGCTGGCTACAGATACAATGGTACTGCAGTCACAGGATTAACGTTGAGTCAATGAGTTTTGATTCCTGCATTTTTAATTGTAATATTTCTTCCATTTATTCTGCGTATGATGTAAATGACTTTGAATTAGATCTGAAAAGCAGGGGAACAGCTTTATGTAGAATTTGATTTTTGGTTTTGCTCAGTTTTGTTTGTCAGTCCTTGCAACTAATGAAATATATTTAATTGGTTTTACATTTGTTTGCATTTTGTACTCACCCCAGAAAGTATTATAAAATACATTCCCACAGGTAATGAACTGCTGAAATATTCTGATGAAAAGTATATAAAATATCTTCTGATTTCTTAATTGGTAAATGAAAATTTTTTTGCATCTAATTATAAAATTTAAGATTAAAAAATTCCAGAAACTTCGACATGAGTCTGCAAGACATTTCATCTGTCAACTAAGCCTGGAAAGTCCAACTCATCAGTTGCTATTGCAAAATATCTTAGCAAGGACAGAAGGGATAGTAGCTGGACCAAGGCCACCTGAACAAAACACTGATTGGGAGATTGCAGTTATAGAATCAAGAATCATGTGAAAACATTTTTTATGATTAATGAAGATTGGTTAACGAGTAACTGGCAAAGAGCAGATCGCACCTCTCTCTGTGGTTATTTAGGAGTAATTGGCTTTAGTGATATCACACAGCTATTGTGTTTTATTTGGATAACCTTGTCTGATACACTAAAAATCACTGGTTTTACAAGTTTGTTTCTTTTTTAGTTAAAGCAGAAAGGCTGAGTCACTGCTCCTAACCCATCTGTACACAGGCAGCCTCTGAAGTCCATGCCAGCATCCATGTTTAGAGAAAGGTTCAGGAAAAGTGAGAATGTATCCTTCTGTGTGTGCATATGGCAGAAATCCAGGCCTTTGGTATTGTGCTGTGCATAAAAAATAATTCTGATCTATTTTCTAATTGCAAATTGAGAGATGTTTCAATTTGTTGTCTTGGGGTTATGGTAGAGAAGGTTCAAGGCACTGTTGCTTTTGAATGTCATTCAGAAGTTGGGTGTTGCTGCTGAGGCAGTGGTACTACAGAAAGAAAGACTAAGGATAAATTCTATTGACTAGAATGGATTTATTTGTTCCTCGTGTGTAAAACCTATCTTCTGTGCTCACAGGCTCACAAACGTGTCCTGGTAGGTCATTAAATACATCACAGATCATCTTATTTTTCTTCTTTAATTCCATCTTCTTTCTTTGTAGTCTGCTGTTTCTTCTCTGCCAGCAGTTTGTATCTCTTTAGGTGAGAAAAATAAGTTATTGCTTCAAAAAATAAAAATGTTATTCTTAATCCTTTCCCACTAGTCTAGTTGAGCTTTTTAGCTAACAATTTATGCAAATAGTAACAGACTGTTTTGTGATCTGATTTGAAGGAATTTCTTTAGTACAGTAAACCAGGACTCAGTTTCTGTAGGAAATGAGGCAAAATTAGTTAAAATTGTTAAGGAATTGCTTTCTAGTCACTTCTAACTATCTTCTTGTGCTAGAGACTACAGGAACTAAAAAGAAAGAGAATCAGTATTCTGTCAGTGTTCATCTGGGATATTTTCTTTGCAGTCATACAAATCATAAAACATTCATGTCAAAAGAAGAAATAAAATAAAATAGTTACTATTCTAAGGGCTTCAACTGCCATTATCTTTCATATTATAAATACAGTTCACAGTAAACTTACACCTTGAGGGTGAACCTGCAGGACAGAGGAAAACTAAAAGATAACTTGAAGAATAATGAACTTGGAGATTGCACACAAATTCAGGGAAACACCAGGCTGGATTAGTCTGGTTCTTACTAGGAAACACCAGTTTCAGGCTGAAGAATGCAGTATCTGCTGGAGAGATGTGGACCAAGCAGGCATAATTAACTAGCACTGCATTTTCTGTCTATCAGAGACTGTATTGCCAAGCTGCCTAAACTGAGAAACTGAAATTTGTGCTTTCTGCAGGTGCTGTAGGAACTGCAATGTGCCCGCTGGCACATTGTTCTGTCCTGTGCTGTTCTGGGACAGCCCGCTGCTGTTTTCCAGCCCAGGATGTTCTCTGCTACTGTACCTGTGTGTGAACAAGTGTGAATGAAACTGCTCCCAAGTAGGCCACAGTAAAACTAATTTACCTGTTATGATTATAATTCACATTGAATTCATTCCAGAAACTAATGAAGACATGTGCAGTCAAATGGTTTCTCCTAGGATTGATTTAAGGAAGCAATTTGAAAGCTAGGCTTAGAGGGGCAAAAAAAGAACTTACACCTAATTCACTATACTACAATATTCTGTATTTTAGAGATGTTGGTGGTTATTTGTTGTTTGTACTCTAGTACGTGCAAACCCCCACCAAGGACTGCTTTTCCCCTCTTTTGTTATGCTCAACTCTTAGCAACAATTTTCCATAATTCTGCAGCACAATTGATTTGGTCCCCAAGCAGGTACATCCTTCTGTGTAAGCTGAAGTATAAATAACAGAAACAAAAGGATGATTACAGTCATCACTGATGTCTCCACTGCATTTAATCAACCTCAGGGGTTTTTTCCGTCGCAGGAGATAAAGTAACAATATGTGAATAGGGGGTTATTTGATCAGTGAAATGTTTTTAAAATAGCCTGTGCTTGATGACTTCCTCAGCCTCGGATTGGTGCCTCCACAGGTGCATGAACTGCATTTCTCTGATTTACTCTTCATCCTTGGAAGTCTGGTCAAAGCCTTGAACGTGGGGATATGACAATACAAATGTTGTGACTATCATCTGCAATATTGCAGCTTTCCTGTAGAGAATAGATGATTTGTTAACACTGGATTAGGACCCATTACCCCACCGAAACTGTGCCATTCTACCTTCTGGAGAGGTCCCCATAAGTAGAGTGCCATGTGCTGTATGGCACAAATCAGTAGTGCAATGAAACTAAATTTTGGAGATTTCAGGTCCAGTATTGAGCTGTAAGCAGTTTCTCTCCGAGCAGTGTGTGCAGGGTAGCTTGTTCTCAAGGGAGAAAGTTGCCTGAAGAGAGCCATTAGTGACAAAACCCATAAACTAGAAGTGAGGAAGAAAAGGCCTGTTAGAGAGCTAATTATATCTCTGGTAGGCTCTGCACTTAGACCCCTTTCATGTTACCCTACAACAAGATGAAGAAGTGACTGTGCTAGAGCCTATGAAGGGCACATGTGGGACAAGGAATGCCCTTACAGGCACTCAGCACACACTGCTGTGAGTGCTGGAGGGTAGCGACGAATGACAGAAATCAGTTGTGTTAAGCTGATATTGCTCTTACTCTGTTCCGAAAATGAGCAGCTGCACCAGGATTGCATTCTTATTTCTCAAGAGAATCCAAGCACCAGGCATGCAGTGTTTGTGCTTCTTGCCACAAGCTGAATTCTGAATCAGAAACCACATGGATGTTTTTAGATCTTAATTGACTCCACACCAGGCATCCAGGCTTAGAGCAGAAATACACCACTGCAAAGAAACCAAATGCTTTAGGGGATCCTACATTGTGTACAGGGTTAACAGGGAAGCAGGAGGCCTTATTTATGTGTAGTACAGGAATTGCCAAAGCTGAAGAAATACTGTTTTCTTTCAATGATTAATGTGCTCAGTAGAAGTGTAGCATTTGCTGCCAGCTTTCATTAACAAATCAATGGAAAACAAACCCGCGTGGTAGGGAGTGTGTCTGGGGACAGCTTAAACAGGACTGAGCCGCTTTAGATTTCAGCTGTTTTCTTTAGCACAACGGTGTAGAGCACTTTCTTGTTTATAGGATAAACACAGGGGATTGAAGTGATCTGTGTAGCACACAGGAGTGGTTGCCAACCCATAACATTCTGCAAAATGCAAAAATTCCATAGCTGCTCCCTTGGGAGTCATAGGCTACAATCTTCTTGCATGTTGGTTTCAGTGTAAATAACAGTTAAATCATCAGAACAGACAAACTGCCAGTAAAACTTTGAATAAAGTATTAGTTCATTTTCCTTCCTTCATAACACAGGTTCAGCAGACTCAGAGCTCAGTCAGCTATTGGCTCAGAAATGGTGTTTCACACCAAATTAATACAAGTAATGCATTAAATTAAGGCTGTAAATGTGTGCTTTTTTAGCTTACAACAAAGAAGACTGAAATACAATATATAACTTTATTTTTAGCCTTATTTTCACTTGAGGATGATCACACAAAGAGATCTCAGACTGGACATGACTTTGATCTATGACAAGAACTTCACTGAATCAGCCTCAGGGTGTGCAATGATTGGAGCATTGCTTTCAGCATTTCCAGTTATTCAAGACTTTTTTTATTTTTTATGTAGAAATTAGATGCTTTTAAACAAATGAGCACAGAATATTTCAAGCAATAGTGTGGCTGTCCTTCAGACACATTGAAGCCTAGCAATCTTCAGAGCCATCTGTTTGAAAATATGCGAAATTATTCATTCATGATGAAAATACCTCACAGAGTGGCAAAAACATTTCAGGAGTAAAACCAATAGATACAAACCCATCATGACCTGAGGGAGGTAAGGCAGCCATCCCTGCAGCTTATGGGGTTAGGACAAGGATGCCTTTGGGAATGTAAGACATTTGTTCTAAAGCCAAGTACTCTAAACTTAATGACAGTACAGAGAAAGAAGCTGTACCTTCAACTGTACCTGTGAGCTGTGCTGAAACCAGGGAAACCTTCCCTATAAATGTTAGATAGGAGACCAGTTCATGCACCCTGCCGTTCCCATAAAATCAACCTCTCCCAACTGTCTTCTCTGCAAAGTACAAAATCCCTCCAGACAGAAGAGAATAAATAGATTTCAACAGCTTAGAATAGAAAAGGCATAGATTTCACAAAGACTAAACTAACATGCATCAAAAAATGTTTCCATATCCCAAATAAATTAGATTTACAGTTTTCCTGCACAGGATTTTGGTGTCTAGTACAGACTTGGTGCCCATGTAGCTGACATGGTCACGCACTGAAGAGAACTTTGTGTTTCTGAGAATAGAACCTGGTCTTCAGTCACGACATACTGTAACTATCTTCACCATGCAAATGTGGTTATTTGCTAATGAACACACATCCCTCTGTATGTAATTGCATCACACTTTTCAGTCTTCTGTTCTCTCTGTAGTGATTATGTTCCCTGTCTAGTGTGAGTCATCAGACTCCTCAGGTATATCCAGCGTGTGCTGTGCAGATTGATGCACTGAGAGGTGTGGCAAAGGACAGGGCAGTTCAAGTAAAAGGAAATTGAAATGTCTTTTCAAAGAGAATGTACAAATACCTTAGTGTTTGATTTCCAGGGTGGTGATTAATTGCAAACTGTGAGATAAGAACATACAGGACAAATAACAGTGATAGCCGTTTGTTGTATCATGAAGTAGATTCACCTCTGGTTTGAGCTGGCTTTTGGTGGTATGAACTAGAAATCAGGGACTCTGGCAGTGTAAAGATAAGCAAAAGCCTGATTTCCCTCTCTGTGGTGAATTCTGGGGGCTGGAAAGCTGTTTTCAGAGGGCACTGGTCTCATGGGCTGAGATTTTCTGGCACTCTATGAGGCCATTGGAAATGTTACCCCTATCAGATATGATGGTGAAAATTAAAATATGGCCTGCCCACATGAACATGCAGCTTATGCCCATGCTCAAGTTGATCGTACTCATTTATTTGTACTTGCTAGTGCTAGAAAGCTCATCTTGGCTTCCACATACATTCTGAGTTCAGGGAATACGGAGTGACTGTATTTAAACCCTGAACTCAAATAGCAGCAGTGTGATCTGCAGAGTCTGGAGGTGCAGTGCGTCATCAGAATGTGTCCAAGTTATTCTTGAGCTAGGTGAAAGAGCAAAAGAAATTTGGAGCTTTTACCTCTTTCCCTTGTATTTATAAAATCATTTTATGCTTTGGTACAACCTGCAGTTCCAGCTAAAAGCTGTAAAAGTTGCTGTGTTCCAGATCATAAATTGGGGTGAGATGGCAATGCTGTGTGATGAGGCTTGCACAATACCCATGCAGCTTATATCTGACTTAAGGCTTTGCTATTAATTCCTCACTTTCATGAACACAAAATTAACTTCCTCTTCTTTTTACTTCTCTGAAGAACATGTCCTGTTGCACGACATAAGCAGGAATCTCTTTCTAGACAGAATAAAATTCCTCGAGACCCAATGCAGTGAAGCAAGATCATCTCTGACATGGTTGTGCATTTCCCCATTAGCCAGTGCCTCACACCACTGGAAAATGAAATGAGTCCTGGCCTGAACGTTCCTGCTGTTATCTAACTCCCACTGTACTCCATGTCAATTATTAACATCAGTGATGATAGAAATCTTAACACATGTTAAGAAACAGGACTCCTACAGAATTTTTTGTTAATCTGTATTATTTTGCCCTATGATCTTTCTTTTGGAGCCTACCTTTCTTCACCTCCTTTTCCAGTGTGCTCTCCCAGCTGGAGTGCTTTAGGCTGCTATGTTCCTTTCAATGTTCAGAGGACAGAATGCAAAAACAGTTTATTATCTCTTTCACACTCCAGCCAAAGATCTTGTTCATCATATATAAGCCTTCTGTTTGAGTTAATTTTACCCAATAATAATAATACCAAGAAGACTTTAACAGAAGTCAGTGGGTACCACTAAATTACTTAGCTGAGCTCTCAGATCAGAACATATTTATATATATAAATATACATATATANNNATATATATATATATATATATATTAAGGAAGTCATTGTATATCTGCCTTAAGTGTTTTTCAGTGAAGATCCTTTGATTTTTCTCAAGGTAATAAATAATGCAGTGTAAAACCCGCTAACTGCCAACAGAGGGAACACTCCAGTCATGTAGGACTTGGGGTTGGGAGCGGGCAGATGGATGGAGAGTCCAGGCACTTGGAACAAAGCATGAAAACAAGGGCCTGATTTGGCTTTGCTCTACTTCCAATGCAGGTTTGAAACAGTACATGCTGAGGAGAAGGTACTTTGTATTCTGCAGCTGGGAAGGCTGAGTGTGTCTCCAGTCCTCAGGAAACTGTAACATCAGTGCAGCACGTGTGTTGGGATGGAGGGAAACATGACTAGAGCCCTTTCTGCCGTTTCTTTCCAGAGGATACAGTTTTAAGTTTTACCACCTGGCAAGTGGGCAAACAAAAAATGGTTACATGCTGAATCTGACTCAGGAGGAGTTTGGGGAATGAAAGAAGTGCAGGGCTAAGCTCGCAGTGTGCAGCTTCTCGGCAGGATAAATGATGACAGTGCCTGGTACTGGGTAATCCCACCCTCATGGTTTTTCACTACCATAACATAAGTGCATGTATGCAAAAGGCATAATTTGTACCTCCTTTGTGTAACTGAATAATGCTGCATACCTGGGATGATGAAATACAGACATCAGCTAGAAAAAAAGAACCTTTCCCAGCTGAAGCTTCCCCACCTCCTCAGAGCTGTATCAGAAGAGCTGTTCTTGTGTTTCAGGTCTGAGTGAGGGATTTATTCTGAAGAGTCACAGTCTGTCACTTTTTCACTTTTCCTTTCTCAACCAGATAAAAAAGCTACAAGGACTAATCCATAGATGAGAGTGTGCTCATCCTTCCCTGCAAGGAAACTGATCTCTGAATCAGAATCTGAGAGGAGTCAGCTAAATGTCAACAAGGCTGTAGGTTGCATCTGCACAGTCTGTACATTACAAGAAGCAGGAGTATTAAACAGCACCAGCATGAATCAGTGATCCAGGCATGTAGAAGGGCTACTTATAAATTCCTAGAAATTATGTAATTGCAGAGCCCACTGGTATAGGTCAGTCATGAAAATATTGTTCCTTTTTAAGTCAGGTGTGTTTTTTCTTTTTTCAGCTCCAAGGTGATTCATTCTGAAGGTTTTTTTGTGTTTGCTTTTTTTCTCATCAAATCACTTATTAAATGTGTAGAAACCTTATAAAATTAAGAGTAATTAATTAAAATTGGATTGTTGTTTGAAATGCAGAAGTCTTATAACAGCTTCCCCCAATAAACTTTAGGAGAGCAGGACAAATTCCTACTTAGAGAAGAAGCGGTGATAGATTCTGAGAGATGAAATGATCTTGCACACAGTCTGGTGAACAAGGAGCATGAGAAAGGAACTTGTTACTGCATTTTCTTTTGTGTTAGCTGTGTTAGCTGCTGAGCTGCATCACATGCAGGAGGCAGAATGTCTGTCACCTTGAGTCCTCTCTCAAATCCTGTGTTTTCTGGAGCTCTCTATGTGTCAGAGTAGCTGGAATTGATATCCAGCCTCACCGAGCTCCTAGGCCAAGGCCTAGATGAAATGTTCCCTGTTTAGGATGCTGTGCAATGCCAGACAGGGTGGATGTTGTGTTGTTTCACAGGGTGTTATTTCATGTTCCTGTGGAGAGGGAAAATTGATTGCTAGATGTGAGCACAAGGCCAGTGAGTGTGGTATCAGCTCCTCTTCCCCTCCTTATCTCCCCCAAATCACAAGCACATTGTCTGTAGTAGGATTCTGGCTGACAGGGCACCAAACCCAGCTCACCCAGGGGTGCACACAGGAGCAGGGCACTGCTCTCTGGGAGGGGTTTAGCACTCACCCAGCTTCTACGGACCCAGCACTGCAGGGCTTTGATACCATCTCACTGTCCCCCATCAGGGTTGGCATTTCCTCCACTCCTTTCATCATCAATCCAATCATTTCCTCCAGGATCAAAACACACCGTGCTGAGCACAAATAACCTGGGAAGATTTGATACATTTGGGATAGAGATCATGTACAAGATCCTGACTATGTGAGAAATGTTGCAGATTATTTCATTGTGCAATCACTGGGCACTTGTCTGAGGACGGGAGTAGTCCTTTGTGCTTCAGGTCAAATGCTTTCTCAGAAACAAACCCAAAAATAACAAAAAAAATACCCTGCAGAAAATCAGGAAGATATTAATTTTTATTTTGTGATGTACTACATTTGGGTGGGAGAAGGATGTTAAGTAGCAGTAGTCATAGAAGTGCTGTTAGAAATTTTCTCCTTAATGCACAGGATTTATGATAAAACTAATCACACCGCTTTAAGGAATAATTCAAGTAAGCATTCTTCTGGAATGAGGGCAGTTTTGTCTTGGAAAATTCAACTGAGTAAAGAAATTCTCCTCATACATGGAGTGCTATGGGTTGTGCAGTGATATACCAGTTTCAAAGCACTTAGCTGACCTTGGACATCACTGAGGGAATTACAGCAGATGCACTACTTCAGTGAGCTGAAAAGAATCCAGTGAAGATGTGTGATATGCATTAGATTTCTGTATAGTTTTATAGTTGTGGTATCAGTTAGATAGTAGCATGGTGGATGTTATCACCACTCTAAAATGAGGTGTGTGAGATACAATCTTGTTTGTCTTGGCCTGTTGCTCAGTGATGGCAGAATCTGAGCCTGCACCTGCAGCTGACTCCTGAGTTTATTCCTTCTCCAAGTCTTCCACATACATGCTGCTGTTGCCATCCCTAAGTCATCAGAGCTCGAAAAGGCACATGGGTGACATGATTAATTTCCAATAGAAACTTGAAGAATACTGGAAGTATTAAGGACAGTGACAGGGATTGTTCACCTGGAATGAAGTTATTATCTTTGCTCAGGCAAGAAGATTTACATGGGAACAGGCAGAGAGAATTGTTACTAAAGTGATCAAGGAACTGGAAGATTTTGTCATAGCATGAAAGACAGAAACATTGTTTAATTAAGCAAAACAGAAGCAGTGTAAGGGCTAACTGACAATGTTGACACAAGAATCAGAAGATATAAATTGGCGAAGAATAGATCTGCACTGGAATTTTTTATAAGGAGAGAGGGAAAAAAAGTCTTCTATGATGAAACATTATTTTTATGGAAGGACAAAATGATGTAGTGCCATAAAAGTCAACCATACTCAGTTACTCATGGGATCACCTTGCAGTCAGTCTTCCTTTAATCCTTAATTTCTCTGTACTGTTTGAAAGCATGAATAGAGTTATTACCACTCGCAGGCAAAAATTTCATTATCACAGAGCTTGGCTGTTCCTTGCCCTGTACACAATGGCACCACAATTTTTAACAGATTACTCACAGGTGGTATTGGTTAAGCAAGAACTGGCACGGAAACTGCAGTCCTGCATCACCTGCTTCTGTAATCCCTGTGGTGCTACATGAACAGCAGCAAGGGCCAGGTGGGCAAATGGTCCTGCCACAGACTTACCTTCTTTTTTGCATAACTTTTTTATAATTGATGTTTACAGCACCATTGATTCCATGCTCTCACTGGAGCCTGCTCTTACGCTAAGGCACTATTCCCTTTGTAAGGTGATTTTTGAAATACCATGCTGCCCTCTGGAGGGTACGTAACACGCTTGGGGGGTTTATGCAGTTACTGGAAAGAAAATGACATTTTAATGAAAATTTGTTTCTTATGGAAATAAACAGCTTAAACATGAGCATTTGAAAGCCATCTGCTTGTTTTGGGTGTTCCAAAAGGAACTGGCCATGCAAGTCCTTGCAAATGACCTAATTTCTCAACCCGAACTCCTCAAAAGATTTAGAGGATCATGTGCAGAAGTGCCAGTGGCTGGGAGTAGAAATAGGGTTGCTTTCTTACAAACATTTTTCTGTATAGATTTGAACACAGGTTTAATCTGCAGAATGGGAAGAATCCTGGTTCCAGTGCTCTGGTACTGACCAACTGTCTTGAATGACACAGTCATGGTCCTGCTGCTCCAGAGCGGTGAGTACACAGTGACTGATCCAACCTGTACTGCAGGGCTCTGGCTGCCTCATGGTTTCTCCCATCTGCAGTGTCTCATTTGAAATGTTTGCTTTAAGAGAACTAAATGTGTCTGTATTGGCAGGTTAGGAATGCAGGTGGTTAGAGCCAGTGCTGTAAAGGACATGCAAAGTATGAGCACAGAGGAGGGAGACACTGTGGCAGGAATTGCCTCTGATAGCTGGGGAGGGAGGTAACACTAAAAAGGAAAGTTACTGGAGTGGCTGTGTGTAAGAGTCCCTCTTAAATGAATTGTTAGCACGAGACCAGATGGACAATGGTGGGAATAAGGTTAGGTGAAGTAGATTGCCTAATTGCTCATTTTTTATTCATTGCTCTGGGAGTCATTTTAAAGTGCAGTGTGTTCATCAGAGACAAACAGACTGGAACAAAAGAAGAAGGAGCTGGTTAGGCCCCATGTGGTGGTGTGCCACTGTAAGGCTTGGACTGACAGGATATGAGAAGACATTTTAGCCATCTGTCTTCTCTCCTTCTGCTCCACAGTGTCTGTGCTATTCCGAGGGGCTCCTAGAGAAGCAGAGGTATGCTGGAAGTGATTTCTGGTGCTAGAAAGTTTAACAGCTTCTACTGCCTTGACCAGAGGCAAGGGTTTCCATTTTTCCATGTAGTTTTAGAGTATTTGCTGCCTGTTCCCAGTTGTTCCTTTCAAGTCCCAGCTGTGCTGTCAGGAGTGGGTTCAGAGCCAGTGGCTGGTGAAGCTTCTGCCCCCCGGTGCCGAAGTTGGCAGACAGCTCTTGGCTGGCAGCGAGGTGGGAATGACTGGCACTGGGCATAGCAATGCCACTGTCAGGGCTACCTTTGCACGAGAGCTTCCCATTCCTGCTGCTCCAACAGGAGTCGTGGGCTCCTGAAGTGATCTCCAGTCTGCCTGCCCTGACTAGAAACTGGTAACTGTACCTCACTGAGCAAATATCCAAGGAATGACTACTGCCAGTGAACTCAAAACCATCCCCACCGCAGAAATTAGTGTTACTAAATACAGAAGTATGTTCTTAATATCATGTAAAAAGGAAACCAGTGCCCTTTTCTGGTACCTTCTAAAATTCCTGAAAAATAGGCAATGGCCCATGTATTTATCTTTTCAGGAGTAGACATAAATATTCCTTGGCCTGTCTTTTTGTATGCAAAATTTCCAGGCCCCCTATACTGTATTTCCTCCTACATATTTTCAAGTTTCCTTGTATTCCTTCTATAAAAACAGGCACATGGAATGAGTAAACTCCACTAAAAATAAGCAAAAATCTAAGTAAAAAATGAACTAGAAGTGTCTATAGCTGACTGTGAAAAAGAACTCCCTTTTTCACTGGTTGTCTGATTTACTTTTCAGTGATCAAATGCTTATTTCCAGATCAGCCTGTACCTGATAAGGCCTTCAACAAGGGAAAAGCCCCACAAAAAAACCAAACCCAAAAGACCCCAAGAGCTTGACTGAGTTTGATTTGGAGTATGGAATAATGTATTTAAAAATAATTTGAGAAGCAGGTCTGCTGGAACAAAATGCACAAGTTTCTTCTTGAAAATTAATCCTCCTTACTGACACTGTTATTTTTCACAAACATAACTTCTTTTTTTTTGTGGCAAGAGCTTGGCTGAGTACAATCTCTTTCCTTTCCCTAACGCAGAATGGGTTTGCCTTGTTCCTCAAGGCCATGTGACTCTTCAGCAGCTTTCCTGCCTTTCAACTTTTGCTCACTAGGTTAAACAAGGAAGGATCTTTTCACTTGTGTTGTTCCTTACTTCTTAGAGACCTGCAAATTGAAAATATTAACATATGTCCTTGTGCCTTAGGATACTGGTGCATAATTATAGTAAAATAAATACTGCATAGAGAAAAGAATTATGTTCAGTTGCCTCTCCTGTGATGTTGCTCTCGGATGTTCCCTTTTTAAAGGTCTGTTTATTAGAGAGGGGAGTAATAGATAAAAATAATCATAGAATACTTTAGGTTGGAAAAGACCTCCAAGATCACTGAGCCCAGCCATTAACCCAGCACTGCCAAGGCCACCACTAAATCATGTCCCCAAGTGCCACATCCGCATGTCTGTTACATCCCTCCATTAAAGGGGACTCCACCACTGCCCTGGGCAGCCTGTGCCAGGGCTGGACAGCCCTTGCCATGAAGAAATAAGCAAAATTTCAGTCGGGGCTCTCAGAACTATGGACATGAAGACAACTGGTAACAAATATGTGGTTTTGGAAATATGTGTCCTATATTTTATATCTCAGTGGCAGCTCAGTTCCCCAGAGATTTCTTTGAGGCAATGGATATGCAGACATGTTGATGTGTGACTTTGTAAGCCAAGTGTTCACTTGCTGACATTTTTCCTATAACCTCTGAAGCAGTGTAGGGCAGGGCTTTTCAGGGCTTTTCTGTGGACACCGAGGTAATACTTGCTCAGACACCTTATGTGCAAAAGCTGTTGTAGGGCTGCTGTTGAGATTCAGGCACTTTTCTTCCAGGCTTTATTGGTTTTCACAAGTTCATAGAAAGTTCCTGGTTTTCCTTTCTTGACAAATTAACATTAGATGGGAACATTGCTCATGCACACTGAATTTTAATATCTGCTGATGTCCCGGTGAAACATGTCTGGTGTGAGCCTAAGCACAGATTTAGGAGGAGCTGTAGAGTATCTGTGTATTTGTGTGCTACATTTCAGCTGTTGTATTCTGCTAGCCTCCCCTGTATCGCATTTCCCTGATCTGGTGTGTTGCTGTCTTAACCCAGGAAAGCTCCAGTTTTTGTGTGCAGTAGGACAATGCATCAGTAAACAAAAGCAGCAGCTGTGAACTCAGCATCTGCAAACTGTGCTCTTTTACTTATCACACCTCTTTTTAAACTGAAATTGCACATAACGTTCAGACTGATGACTTGGTCCAGTTCCTTTTGCTTGAAGCCATGTGATCCTCAACTCCAGCACTGTCTGATTTCAGGCTAAACAAGGTTGGTCCGGGTTGGTGCCAAACTGTGAAGAAGCAGGAAATGACCTTCAGTAACAACACTTACTGCTGGTTCAGAGTGGGCACATGGTCATTGTCAGGACACCCTTTTTCCTGAGCTAAGACTGAACAAGATTGGAGGCAAAATGTTATTAAAAAAATTCTCACTAAAGTACAATTTAATCAAAAATTTGTATATTCACCCTTGTACTACAGAGTGCAGATCTAAAATCTCTTTCTGTGCTTGCATTTTTACATCCAAACTAGAGAAACCTATCAGATAGGAAACAAATAACATGTAGTATTGTTGCATTATTAACTAGTAACCAGTTGTTTCTGTCACAGAATTTGATGAGTGTAAACAAAAAGATTTTGATTTTGACAGAGCAAAATGTGGTTTGTGTAGAAATGTTATCTAGTGATTCTGTGAAAGGAAAATTGTAATTTTCAGCACTCGTTCTGCAAAGGTGCATGCAACTCAAAAGAAAATGTAATGTGACTTCAGCAGATTATCTGAGTTTGTAATGAATTTGGGTGATCTAATTGGTAGAAGTGTCTGTAGACATTGTAGGCTTGAAAGCAGCCAGTATTGCATTACTGAAACTTCCTATGCAACTGTTTTTATGGCTTTGTTTAAGATAAGGTATTTTATGCTCGTACAGTAATACTTAGATAAGTGTGATTAATAATAGTAAGTGATACAATTTGTCATCTCAGTTTCTGTTTCTTGGCAATGGAGCATTTTGTTTACTTGGTTTCATTCTCCTACTGCATATTCAGTGCTTCTGAAGTGGCACAACTCTGACCCTTTCAGGTATCAGACACAGAGCTAGGTTCTCTTGGTTTATACATAGACCTGGAACCCCATCTTTTGAAGCAGCTGAGGCAAAAATTATAAAAGAGGGTGTACATAGCAAATAAAATGTGTTGGATGCTCCCCCTTAAGTTCTCATGGGCACCTTCCTGGTGAACTGTTGAAGGAAGTTCCTGAGGACTTTAATCATGGGCAAAAGGTAGGGAAAAACCAAGAACATTTGCACAATCCAAGGAAGTTTCTGTCTATGGAAAGAAGTTTCTGTCTGTGAAGGTAGTTAAAGAAGTTGCTGAGATCTTGAGGACCAGAACTTGCCCTATGACTTCTTTCTCATCCCTGCTGCACTGAGGCATGAGAGCAATAGTGAGTTTCCATATAATAGATATTCTATACATGTATAATGCTGAGAAATTTGAAAGGGTTGGTTTATTCTGAAAATTACTCAAAACTGTACTTCCCTATCCATCAGATCTTCCTGATGTGCACATTCAGTTATAACTTTTTACTTGAGGTAAAGAAGGATTAAAGGAACATTGCTACAAAGGATAGCCCCCTGCCACGGCTCAGCTAAGGATTGAGGAGCTGAGTGGATTTCCCATTCGATCAGCAGCAGTTCTAGTGAGGTCCCAGATGGTGACACATGAGCAGAGTCCCTCTTATCAGCACAGAGGTGATGGAATCACTGCAGCCTGGAGTGTCAGGATTACACTGAGTTCATTTAAACTGATCGTCTACAACCCTAGAAATTAAAGGGAGAAAAGTGTGTGGTGACATGATCATAATCCCAATTTAAGCACTCTAAAGACACTGTTTGAAATGGAAGATGTGTTGAGTGCAAGAAGAGTGTTAACAAACCTTTTCAGAACCTTGATGGAACAGGCAATCTGGACTGCAGAGTTTTTTCTCTTTCCTTCTAATTCATACATACAGTTTTTCCTCTGTGATCATAAGTCAGCCTTAGCTCAAGTGTCCTGAAGGACCTGTATTGGTCCATATGTTAACAAATACAGATGCTCATCTAACCATAATGTTAAGTAAGCATTTGCAGTCCTATAGGTAACCCACCATACGATTTGACATATTCGTTATTTAGACAAAATGGGTTTTCCTTACACACAGAGCAGATGATGAGTTAAAAGCTTTCTGCAGTATCAAGTTGTTCAAGCTTTATTATAAGTAAGAATTAAAGCTTTAAATTCAGGGAAGTGTTTTGACAGCATGGGGGATTTCTCTTTAAAAGTGTTTCAAATATTAGATCACGATGAAACCTCATCTGCAGGTGACCTTCAGAAGGTTATGATGAAGAAAAGACTTCCAGGCTATTTTGGTAACAAGAGTATCACCAACGATGGCAAAACAGGACAGACTGAACTTACAAACATTACATCAGCCCCGTGCTAGAGATAACATGTTTACTAAACTTCTCAAAATGAGCTGATACCACGAGTCATCTCATTGTGATCAGCACTAGGACTACTTCCTGCTAAGACTGGCTAGCAGGCTGGTATATTACTGCTTGCCCAAAATATTGAACTTAGAAAGTGAAGCTGTCTTTATTTTGTGTAAATAAGTACAAGTGTTCTCTCCTGGAAGGACAAAAAGGTTGCCAGCAAATACAAATACTGGAAAATACCAGCATGCTAATGATAAGGACATTTGAAGTTCATCTGTTTTTAAGGAAATCTTATTATCTCATTGATAAATGAAAAATTTATACCTTCTAGTCTTTCCAAACAACTATGTCTATGTTTTTAATTCAGCATAAGTGGTCTTTGATATTTAAATAGGTTCTCCTGTGCTACAGGATGTTTAACTTTCAGAAGTTCAAAATGCACTAGACTTAGTACTCTATGAAATGGGATAGAAATGTGTTCGGGTTTTGCTCTGCTCTTCATTGTCTTTTCAGAGATCACTTCATTATTTCAGCTTTTTCCAAAAGCTAAGGAGAGCAGTGCCAAGTCCACTTATTTGGGAGGGCTGGGATAAAAAAATTGGAGCAATAAATGAATAAAACTAGGTCAGAGCACTTGCCTGCATTTCCAGAAGGAAAAAACTTGAATTGGTTAATGGTATTTTTGGAAAAATTTCTAAGTATTAAAATATTCCATAGATATTTAGGCTCATTTTCAGAGGACACCTGTGTAGGAACACAAGTGACATTTTGAATGTGCCTTCCCCTTGCTAAGCCTTCTTAGCAAAATGAAATGTCATTTGTTGTCTCAAAAGCTAAAGACAGATTTCACATGTCAGATGTACTGAACAAAATTACAGGCAAGACATTTAAATTCTGGTGCTGCTGAAATGTCTGTCATAGCTCCTTCTAATGCAGTGCACAGCAGCTCTCTGTGGTGACAGCAGAACTGGTTCTGTTATGCTGCAAAGTAAATTTATACTTTGTGTGAAGGCTCAGGTCAAAATAAAAACACTTGATGGCTTGTTGTGTGCAGAAGTGACACTGTTATATGATTAGGAAATGCTGCAGCATATAAATGGACACCTGAACACATTTCTTTCCAATTTCGTTGTGTCATTTTTGAAACTATTTATTTTTAGAATCAGCATTATTAGCATTTCTTGTGCTACCTCCTCTACCCAGAGAGCAGATGACCTTTCCTAGTGGTGTATGCTGAACATGTCAAATATTAGAATTCATTTCAAATTAAGAAATGGCTCATATTATTTATCTGCAACATAAAAATTTTAATGACCTTCAAAGAAAACTAAAGATTTTGTCTAGTTTTGCATGACCTAATCCTTGACAGTTATCAGTATTTCATTTGTCTGTCTTAGGGACTGCAAATTTATCCAAAGTTTCAGATAAGTATCTTTGAAAGACAGATGAGCTAAAAGCAAGATAGTTACTTTTATATCCCACAGCAGAACTCTTCAGCACTTTTGGAAATGTCACTGATAATCAGGAAATTTTCGAATTATTTTTAAATGTTGTAAGCAGAATCTTGCCTTCCCTAGGACTCTGTGAGTCAGTTTTATTCCAGTATCTATTTCTACTTGAGAAGAATCATTAAAGAAAATACCTTTGCCAGAATCACTTAGAAGAAAGATGAGATAAATTCAAAGGTTTGAAATTGCACTTAAATCCAAATATGTGGCTTGCCTTAAGTATAAATTAGAGGAGAGCAGTATTTAGTCATGACCTGTTATGGATTCTGAAAATGTTGAGCAATTACATTTTTGTCTCCAGTTATCGAATGGCTGTGGCAGATGGAGGCAGGGGCTGTTTGTGTGCAGTCACAGCAACTAAAATCTGCCTGCCCTCACTTCCCTTTGTCATCACTGAAACAAAGGGATTCATACAGAAGAAACATTTTCCCTCCTGTTCCCTTACTTCCTAGTTGCCACAAATACTTCACTTAAGAAAAGAAGCTAGTTGGAATTGTGTAGCCTTGTAAAATGCCTTTTAAAGCATTCTATTGCCAAAATCTTGTTTGGCAGATGTTGTCAAGTTGTCAAGAAAGTTATCTGGCATAAAGAAAATGGGACACTTGCTTCCTCAGGGGTATATTTTCTGTGTTTCTGGGAGTTATGTACTTGCAATGAAAAGACATCACAATGGCCTTCAGTGTTTCCAAACATCAATTAATTGTTTTAATTCCCTTGTGTATGTTCAAAGTAGTATTTCCCACAAAAAACAAACAAAACAAAACAAAACAAAGGAAAACAAACACCTTTTCCCGTTAAAAGAATAGGGAAATAGCAACATCATTTTTTCCCCCCTGCAACTAAGGATCATTACTGAGCAGAAATTAAGGAAAATTGTCCCGGGTTCATAGCCCAACTCCTTTGTGTGCTGCTCTGAGCCACATGTTAGCACAATGGACTGTACAGCCATAAAGCTTTAAAGTTGTTCCATATTGATACTGCAATTAAGATTGTACTTATCTGGCTGCTGATATGATTTGAAGTCCCTTCTTCTGTTTGGAAGTTCAAAGAAATAATGCAATAGTCCTGCAGTAAATCCGTTCAGGAGAAAGACTTCACAATTTCAGTCCCAGAGTTAAATATTTGTGGTATCAAAACCAACATTGCTGACACTGAAAAAAGACATCTGTCTTCTGCTGAGGTTCTTCCAGTTGACCATTTGTCCAAAATTGAGTAAAAATAGATATTGTATGTTGCTTCCAAAGGCACCAGTGTGAGATCCACACTGTTCTCACAGTGCATGTGTTTAATTAGTCACAGATACAATGCTAGCTGAAACGTCAGTCCTTACAATATCTATTTCTTTTATTTAATTAAACTTTGTATTTAATGCAATGTATTTATATTGCAAAGCCTATCATACCACTAAATCCATTTTTCTGTGGCTATATTTGCATTTAATTCAGGATTTAACTGATGCTCAACCTCATTGTCCCAAGTACTGGAATTTATTAGAATGGATCCACAAAATACTGCACATAATGAAAACGGGAGAGTCAGAAAGCTAAATTGCAAAGCCAGAAATGGAGGAAAATAAGACTAGCCATTTTGGATGACTGTATTTTGGAAGGCCAATGTGTTTCCGAGGCCTTATTTTCAAAAATTGCCACTGACCTTTCCCGCAGCGCTGAGCAGGTCTGTTGCAATTTCTTATTGCTCAGAACAAGTCGAAAAAACACGCTCTGTACATTTACAGAACTGGTATCAAACTCCTTCAGTAACTGAAAAGAAAATTAAAATCTTCTGTCCTCAGAACTTCTGTGGCTTTCTTTTCATATTTCCTACACTAAGACAAGGCAAACTGTTCTAGAATTTACATTCAGTTACACTCAGTACCTTCAGGAAACCCCTCTCACATAATTACAACTCTAATAATCCTTCAACCGCCACCTCTGTTTCTTCATGTGAGAGATTTTTGCCGTTTGATGTTACAAAGGGGCTTCATAAAGTAGGAAGAGGAAGAAAAAATCTTTAAAAATCAGCTGGAAATTGATTTGCTCACTTAGTGAAAAAAGAGACTAAAAAATGAATTGAGTGATCTTTTAAGGTGTTGTTAAACCAAGAGGATGTATTTTAAGAACAAATTAAATAGCGAGCAGATATTTCTCTGTAAATAAAAATAAGCTTCTTATTTCTAGGTACATGATTTAAGGTTGAAGAGCATTTTCCAGCTACCTGACTTGTGCATTACTGAAATGTAAAAGTAAGTAAAAACAACTTAATTATATGTATATTTTCATGCATTAGAAAATATTTATTGGATGGAACAAAAAATTACATAACTTAAACATAATGTTTACTAGTAATTTCTTATTCTGTTGCCCAAATGCCACAGTGGCTTTGCTATATCCCAGAATTACAAGTACTGATAAAATTTTCTTGCTCCCCCTTCCCATCTTTTCCATCATTATCTAATAGTTTTATGCACTAATTAGACTAAAATATATTAAGATTACTTTGCAGTATGAATATTTACCCTTGAAAATCATTCATATGAAATCATTCCATTTTAAAAGCCACTTAAAATTAACCTTCCTGACTTGTACTCGGATCTCCTATCCACAGTTCTGGTTGAAATAAGGTCCCCACAGATCCAGCCAGTAAAGCCCACTGAAATCCCACCTGATCACCTGTGTCACTGCATGATGCTATCCCAAGAAACGGGGCTTTCTCAAAGTGAGCTTAGTGGGTCTCTGCTCTGGGATTTATAAAATGCAATAAAAAATGACAAAAAACACACATGCAAATATATTTTAAAATATAATATTAGCATTGTCAACATGAAAGACTTTATTTACTGCACAGAGAAGAAAATATTCAGAATAGTGTAGTTTGTTTCAGGGAATGCATGAAAAAGTTTCAACAACTAACACACAGTGTTTCTTTGCAAAATAGCCCCGTGCATGATGCTGAAGTGAAATGGGTTTTGCTCATTCTTGTAAAAGAAGGTCATTGCCTTCTGTTGTGGCTGCTGCTTTTGGATTACCTGTCTTTGCACAAATCAAATAGTAAATAAAGGTAGTCTGTTAATATAGATTAGAGGTTAAACCGTTATTTATTGTCACCTTTTATGGAGAGATTCTATGAAGGTTGTTATTGACCTTCCCTGCCTACAAAGTAAGAGTCAGGTATTTATCCCAGGCAATCCATTTGCAATGAAGAAAAATAACAGTCTTCCTGAGGAGGCACAGGCAGAAACTGAGCTGCAGTGATAAATCCTGATGAGTAAGAGTTCCCAAATTGAAATGCTTCACAAATTCACATCGGGTTATGTCTCTGAGCAAATGAGATGGGGAAATGGTTGGGAAACAACAGATCCCCTCCTGCAATTTTTGAAGTCTTCTTTTAAACGTCATCTGGGATTCGGATAGAGTTGAGCATGAGAAAAGTATACATCACATTTTCATTCCTTTGAGTTTGTGTAGTACAGAAAGCTATAAAAGTAAACAACAGCAACAACAAAATCAGCATTCTCTTTCAAGTGTTCCTTGAAATTGAAATAGTTGAAGAAAAATCAGTGTAACAGCCAGCCACTTACTGTGCCTCAATCACATTACCAGCATCCCCTGAAAGTGGTTTGTGATAGTCCTTGTGCAGTGTGCCCTGGGTCAGAACACACCTCAGAAATCGGCCTGCAAAGGCTGCTGTAACCTTGGAGCCATGGAAGAACTTCCTGAGTGCAGAGTGTGGAAGGTTCCTGTTACAGTGAATAGAAACTCTTTATCTGAACAGCCTAAATTGTGAGGATGTCAGAAATCCAGACTAAGCCTCCCATAATGCTAATAATGGGGAAGAGAGAAAGAAAAAGAAGATCTCATAAGTATTTTGTTTTCTCTTTTATAAAGAAGACACAGTCTTCTGCTTCCTCACCCAGTCTCTTACAGGCTAAGCCCTATCAAACTGTGACTATTTGAAAAGACTTAAAAGCCACTTCCTCCTGCAGTCCTCCAATTCTGCCCTGTTGTCACTTCACCTGTGACCACTTTGCAGGGTCACAGCAGAAGGAAACGAACCATAAAGACCTTTGAAGAAGAAATTTCATCCAAACAAGACATGGCTTTTTTTCCTATCCCAGCTTGTCAAAGTGTTGGCAGAGTAGGCAGCAAATAAATCTTATGGGATCCAGCTGGAAAAGTCCTGGCAGTATATCATCATCATGGCAAAGTCAGCGGGGAAGGGAGGGCTCTGCAGCCAGGTATGAGGTGTGTTAGAAATGGTGGCAAAGAAACTGTCTGACATTGCTTCTGCATTGTCATTGCAAAGGATCACACTACTGCCTGCTGCCCTCATCATCGAGTCCTAAACAATCTGCTCAGACTGACAGAGGTAAGAGGACAGTTGTTTATTTATTGCATCTTCCTCATTTCAAAAGCAAAATGGTCAGAGAAATTCAAATATTTTAAATGCTGGAAGAAGCAAGGTCATGATTCATTTTCCAGCTGATGTCTGGGCAAGTATCTCTGAATTCTGCTGTGTGTAACTGCTGGGGTTCCACTCTGGTTAGTTGAAAATACTCATTCATTCTTCAGAGTAAACCCTAAATTCTCAAATTCATTAAATAAGACAAACAGAGAAGTCCTTATCAAGTGCTTCCTTACAAATATAATTACAAAAACTGTGGGAAAACCAGCCAGGAAACATCATAAGGAAAGAAAGAAATTGTAGCATAAAAATAAAAGAACCACATTTTACAGAAACTTCTGAAGTTTTAGGAAGAATTTCTTCCCTGTGAGGGTGCTGAGGCCCTGGCACAGGTTGCCCAGAGAAGCTGTGGCTGCTCCATCTCTGGAAGTGTCCAAGGCCAGGCTGGATGGGGCTTGGAGCAAGCTGGGATAGTGGAAGGTGTCCCTGCCCATGGTAGGGGAGTGGAACGAGATGATCTTTAAGGTCCTTTCCAACTCAAATAATTCTGTGATTCATTCTAAGTCCTCAGGGGGATGTTTGTCTGGAAAAACAATCCAGTAGCCTAGATCTGACTGTACTAGACACAACCCTGGAGATAACACAAGGTGAGGAAAATGTGAGGTAAGAGTTCAGCTCCTCAACAGCATTGCACTGGTATGTTCCTGTTAACAACCTTGCTCCACCTCAAAGGTTGTTAAGGTCGATGGTGTTGCTCTCCTTGCAGTACATGCTCCAGTTTGGAGAAATTGTCCACACATTGGCAAAGTTTCAGTCATCACCAATATTTGAGACAAAGCATATTGTTTGCCTATGGGTTTTTATGGAATGTGCCTTGCCTTTCATTGTTCTAATTGCCTGCTTCAGAAACCTGTCCTTTTAATGACCAAAGCTTTTCTTTTTCCCCTCTTAGTCTTGGAAAAGACCAGAATCTCACTGCTTGCACAGCTATCCACATGACAGTGTGGGAGTGAATAGTGTCACAAGTCCAGTGAACACCTAAACAATCTGGTCCAAAGTGCTTCCATTTACTGGTGACACCAGCAGGGCTTTGACAAATGAATAGGAGCACTTGAATTGCTAATTGTTAATAATCGTATTATTATTCAGATTGGTTCCTCCTGAAAACCACTGAATGGGCTGTTCCTAGGCCTATTAGCCAGGTTCCCCTTCACATCATGACCTGTTCGCACTGTCCAAAAATTTTAACTATCTGACAGGTGTACAGAGCTTTATTTAAAGTGACTTCATGTCACTTCCCAGCTGCTGTGTCCCGTAGCCCCTGGGTTACCCGTGACAGACTCATTAATCTGGCAGCTCTATTTGGACAGGGTGGGAATGCTCCAGTGACTGACAATCGAGCTTCACCTTAGACTGAAGTACATTGGTATGTGGAAATTTAAATTTTTTCTGCATCAGCTGTAATATTTTACTTTCTCCCTTTCAGGTTGCCTGTTTGCAGCCAAGTAAAATCAAATTTAGGGAGCTTTTAAACCAAAATTTGAACTTATGTATTCAGAAACCTCTAGAGCTGCGCTACTCAGAATATTAAAGATGCTTTGTTGCTGCCAATTCTGCTTCCCAGCAGCAAGGAAAGAGGAATTTAATCAAACGAGAGTACCTGGGCTAAGTGGTAAATCATGCAAAACTTCTCAGGAGTGGGCAGTGCCAGCCTGGTTAGGCACAGTAGACTCTACACCCAAAGCATTTAAAATATACTTTATTGCACCAGCAGTTGCCTACAAATCCTTGCTAATGGGATCAAAGTGTTAATGAACAATGACATGAAAGTTGCTTCTGGCAGCTTTTTCAAGACGTGACTGAGGCCAGGCTGCCCAGCAATGTTCAGCAGCTGATAGGCCTTTGTGTCAGAGAAACCGTTAAGAAAAAGGTGATAAAACGATTTTACATGAATCTTTTTGGTGGAGTATTTTGACCTTCTGATTTTGGAATGACTGCATACTTGTATTTGTGAATCTTTTTGTGGCACTTTTATTTTCCAGTGTACAGTTATCAGAACCAAATTTGTAACAGTTCAAAGATGGCCTTCTTGAGAGTAAACCCAGTGAGTAGGTTATAAAATGCTGAATATCAGGGAGCTGATGAAATTTTGCTTCCCCAAAGGTTGATTTGCAAGAGGGGCTAGGATTTGTTATGTGTACACAATGCACGTTCCTCTGAAGAGATATGATGATTAAAGTAAGTCAGAGTAGGATTTTACACTTCCAGATTCCTCTCTTTGTGATTCTTTGTAAACATTTCTTACACATTTACACTGAAAGTTCTTGCTAGAGGAGAAATCTATAAAAAGCAGACACTGAAGCAATATAACCTAGGTGTCATAAAGAGCTTGGGCAGTAAAATGTCATCATCTCTCCAGAAAATAAATGTTCTCATGACTTTCAGTGGAACACCATTTTTTCCTTTAAGTACTAAGGTCGGGTCAGGATGAGCACAGAGCAGCAACACCAAAATGATCCTAAAGTTCAGTGATCCATTGTTGGTATCAACCAAGGTACCAAAGACCACAAGTCATGATCAGATAATCAGGTATGAAAGTTACTTATGTATATTACTAAGAGATATGTACCAGACCAAAGTCATTATCTAAGCAGAGCCCTTTTATTCTGTGATCCTCTTGTCCCTACTTTCTTTCTTCCTTGATTTTAGAGTCAGACAAAGATTTTTACTGTTTGGTTGCTGAAATGACACTGTACTTTAACCCTTCAAGGCCAAGCTTTTGGTTGTATTCAAATCTTCACTAAGAAAAATTTTGTACTTCTGACTGGATAACATTTTTGTGCTCTCGTGGATTTAGTTCAGAGACAGCTCCTTAGGATCCCTCTAGGTCTCTTTCTGAGGCACCGTAACCTCTGCAGTGCTGTAACAAAAACCTGCAGATTGATCACAGCCATGAACAAGGAGCCTGACCAGCAGGGAACAGTTTATTCTGTAGCTGCTCATTTTTCTTATTATCTCCATTGCAAGAGTGTAAATTCAGAGTAAATATCTTTGAGGAATATTAATTCAAATGAAAATTACAGGAGGGGTTTTGCGAATAAAATGTTGAGACAAGTGCACTCAGAAAAGGTGAATATTTACACTGGTAAAGAAGTCTCCAATTTCATAGATTCCTTATTTAAGTTATCTCTTACAATGTCAGCAACAAAAAAACTGCACTATTATGCATAAATTGGCAATTAATGTCAGAACATTTTTACCATTTCCATTTTACTTAATTTCAGTGTATCTCCTGTAACTTTGGAAGGAAATTTATAGTGATTTACATGTCCCAGACATGTCAAAAGATATATTAAGCAGTATTAAGCCTTAAGAAATAATCCCACTTTATTTCGTTCCTTCTGAGGACTGTGCAGAGGAATAATGTGAATGGATTAGGACACTGGTGTAATACCTGTCAAGTAATGTCATCTGTGAATGTGCATGAATTCTCCAAAGTTAAACTAACTGTTCTATATCAAACTCCTCACGTTCTTGGGGAGGGTAGGAGCAAAAACAACCTGTTAAATTAGCTTACAAAGCCCCACTTTCAATGGGCTATTTTTATTTTCTTGGTTTGTACAGAGCCTAATCCAGTGCTTTGTAAACCTGTTGTCTCTGGCTGAACCCACAGCTCTTTGCCCCAAGGATGTTTCTGCACCTTCAGTGGGAGCCAAGCAGAAAAGGGGGGAACTTCGGCCAGGTAATTTCAGTCCTTGCAGCCACGTCAGTGTGCCTGGATCTGCAAATGTCCGGGGTGCCGAGCTCCACAGGCACATCCACTCTTTTGGGATGTGCTCTCAGCAAAGCTAACTGACCCTGTCAGGGGGTTCATTCCTGCTTGCAACTGAGTAAATTAATTTTGGGAAGCAAGCGTTGCCTGGCTGCAAAATACAGCAAAAGGGCACCCTTTAATTTAAATATTTTGCCACACTTCCAGAAAGTGTTCCTGGGATGTCAAGGGAGAAAATCTCACAATGTACCTTTATAAAAGTCCAGGGAATTTTCTTGTCTGCTGCTGAGGGGCAACTAAAGCATCTGCTGGGCTGGAACAGGATATTTTGATTGCAAGCATTTACATAATATGCAATTCTGCACAGGATCCACACAGTCCAGATTTTAGACTATCTATGATGAGGGTAGAAGGTGGAGTGTGTAAGTATTAATTAGCTCTGGGTTTGAAACTGAAGAAAAAGCTTTTATTGAACCTTTTACTGATGTCAGCTGTGTAGTGCCTCCAGCAGAAACCACGTTTTGTGAGCTTATTGGTGTCAGCACAAAGCTGACATAGACACAGAAAGCAGAGAGGCAGCTGGCATGGGAAACATGCCTCACCTTGTACCTGGTGATGTCTGAAATCCATTTCTCACCCTGCTGGAGGCATCACAGGTCCATCACGTGCAGGGGAGCAAGGAGGCAAGGGCACTGAAGGGGTGCCTGGATTCGTAAGGCAAGTACACTGGCAGCTGTTACCAGCTCCTGACAGCCACATCCCACTTTGTGAAATTTATATACTGTGCTATTTCTTGTTCAGGCGGTTTGAAAATGTTAGGACTGACTTCCTTTATTTATCACTAAATCCAGCTCCTGTGTTATTTGTGGGAAGGGGAAGCACCTCCCATTTCTTCGTGCTGTGGTGCTGTTCCAGCGTGTCTGCAGCATCAGCCTGATAACCAAATCCCACAGACCCTCCCCATGATTTATCTGGCTTCCAAACTTGTTGAAAAATGAGCACAATAAAAAAGGGTTGTGAAATATTTCTCTGGCTAAATGTCACTGTTAATCTATCAGAATGCACAGAAATGGGGATTATGTATAACTATAGACATTTTGCTGCATTTAAATGTGCCTAATTTGTCATAAAATTATTTCTCTGTGGTTCCAGAGAAATCTAGTAATGTCATAAGAGATTTCACCCATTTAGAGTTTACAAGAGAAATTATCAACTGTCAGACCTGCTCCTGGAACAGTCTTCCAAATTCTTACTTTTGTCTTTTTGAGACATTTTGGGTTACTTTTTCTCATACAGTTTCGTTGCACATTTTAAATTATTTTTATTAGATAAAAAATGAAAGCAATATTATATATGTAAAATTTATCTGACCAGGACAGACCCTGAAAAGAAGCATAATTTTGGCATTAATTTTCATTGAATGTCTTAGCTATAAACCAAGTTTGGTGAAGCAACAGGGAGAAGGGCCTGACTTCCCGATTTTGAAAACATAGAGTCACAGAATTGTTTAGGAAGGAAGAACTTCTAAGTGCATCAAGTCAAACCATTCCCCCAGCACTGCCAAGGCCACCACTAAACCGTGTCCCCAAGTGCCACATCTATATGCCTGTTAAATCCCTCCAGGGACAGTGACCGGTCTTAGTCTTTGATGCTAAGTAGCTGCCACAAAATGATCACAGCTAATAACTGATTAACTCCTGTCATAGCTATTTCAGAGCAGTATTGCTCCCAGTTGAAAAGCTGTTAAATTCCAGCTGAAATAACTGATTTCACATGTCCTCCCTTCTGCTGCAAGACTCTGAACAAACTCCAGTATTTCAGTTTGCTGATTTGTTTCAGAGCACAATGCAACTTCTCCATGTCTGCAGGACCAGCATGGCAGCTCACCCAGGTACACACCTGGTGGGTTTTGTGCAGACACAGCCAGGATATGCAAACATGAGGTTTTCCACAAGATAAATGCACAAGCCGGAGCTGAAGACTAGGGAAATGCAGTAGGAGGAGGTCCAGCTGTCACTGTAATCAGCAGAAAGGAAAAGGCTTCCTTTTGAGTTGTTGGAATATGCCTGAATTCCCTCTTGTGGATGGCACTGGGAGGGATAATCACTCTGACAGTACAGAGTGTGAGCATCTTCTGTGTGTGTTTGTATGCCTTCCCCTGCTACAGCCTTCCCCCTGGGATCACAGGCTCCCTGAGTGGGAAGCCAACACAAGATGCTTTTAAGGCAGTGGCATTAATTATCTGACATCTATTAGATACTTGTCATTTTCACATTTGGGCTGAATCACCAGCCTTTTCAGGCAAGCATGTTACTGCTTTCCCCTTCCTTTGCCTAACACGCTTTGGTTATGGGAAGGAGGGCACCTAGTGGCTTCTCTCTTGTTGCTCTCCAGTTCCATCTCTCACAGAGTGTAATACTGAGAGTGTGGTAGGTGGAATTTGTGACACAGTTGCATTTATAGAGTACGAACAGTGTTGCAAAAGTGAAGTCTATATTTATGAAATAAATAAAGATTTTGTAAAAAGCCGTAGGTACAAGGAAATGCCCATTCAAACAGCCAGGACAGGAATTGGTTCAGGTTGTTTTGTTGTGCCTCCTCCTGGCCATTTCATGAGTTAATCAAAAAGAAGTCTTCTAAAAAAGCAACAAAGTAATCAAGCCTGTAATGTCAAAGTGATAACACCATTTCCCTGAGCAGAATGAAACTCTTCAGTTCT
Organism: Machaerirhynchus nigripectus; assembly: GCA_013397975.1. Taxonomy (NCBI): domain Eukaryota; kingdom Metazoa; phylum Chordata; class Aves; order Passeriformes; family Dicruridae; genus Machaerirhynchus; species Machaerirhynchus nigripectus. The sequence goes on along the minus strand of VZRQ01000110.1, from coordinate 184,891 downwards.
CATTTCTGTGCCTCTAATGTTTATAGGGCATTTCATGTAGTAATGTATGCAAGCTGGCAAATGAAAAGTAATGTGGATAATTACAATAGAATCAGCTAATGGAAGCTGTAATATCTACATCGTGTCTCTAACCATTACAGTTTATGGTATCAAATTCATTTAAATGAAGAAGGGATAATTTGCGGTGTAGCAAATGAGAAACTTGCCTTACTGGTATTAGCACACTCCCTTATTTCTCTCTGCAGTATTTCAGGCACTTTGTGTTATTGCTGTGAAAATCTAGGAAGATAAAAGAGCAGTGGGGAAAATGTGTAAAACCAGAGTTGTTGAGCAATGACATCTCATTCAAAAGGGCTCAGCATTTTCCAAAAGGCAAACTGGATTCCCTGGCTTCTTAGAATCTGGAGATAATTTCACAATTCCTTGCTTTATAAACTTACTTTCCCTAGGTAGATGGATAAAATCTTTCTAAATGGAACTTGGTGTAAAAGGATGTAGAGAAGCAGATGACAGTTCTCAGTGTCCCTGAGAACTAGAAGCAGACACAGTTCTATGGCTTTAAACAGCTGCTTGTGAACAAGTAAAGGTTCACAATTGCTGGCAAGCCCTGTGTCATTTCAATGGGTTTATAATGAGCTGGAGAAATATTTGATAGCATTGGAAATCAATTCTGTTGTGAAATCCAGAAAGCATGAGGAATTTCTAAATGTTTCTTGAAAATCTTCCACTCAACTCACGAGTGTATCTGAATTTCACTTTAAAAACCACTGCAAGACCAGTTGTGCTTCCAGATTCAGTGGCTCAGAATTTGCATGCCAAGCTTCCACCAGTAGCTCTCCCTTTCCATGATATATGGACTATGAAGAAAGCAAAAATATTTGTGAATCTCCCAAAGGTCCACTAAAAATAACATTTATGATTAATTGCCCAAATTATCCCACCAGAACATAATTGATATTTACTGTTCATCTTTTAAAAAACTCCTCACCTCGTTACCTCACTTTACTAAAAATTGAGGAGCACAAATGTGATATATGAATGAGCTGCAGGAAATATACCTCTTTTTTTTGCATAAAAGATATTGATACCAGCTAAGCAGTTTCAGCACACAGTTCCATCTCTATTAGCATTAGATGTGCACTTGTCTTCAGTTATTGAATATTCCAGTCTTTAACAGGCCATATAATTACCTTAAATACTACATTTAAGAACCACTTAAAAGCTTAAAAGCTATAGTTCAGAACCTATTACATATATTTTATATCCATATTACTACACATAAAAAACTTTCCCGATCACCAAGTGGAGACCTTCCAGACTATGTACAAAGCATAAGCTTATGCTATTTATTGTTTAAAAATAATTACATTTCTGCTGTGAAAGACTGCAGTGGTTTTCATTCTGTAGGTGCAACACTACTGGTTTTAATATTTTCTTAATCAAGTATTATTAAACATCCTCGGATAATTGTATTATGTGTTACATAATGAAACATAATGTGACGTTATATGCTACTTAATTCCTTGAAGTTTTCTGGCTGAAAACTCCAGCAAACAGGTTTCACCCATTATACTATGCCACAAATATATATTTCAACTCAGGATTTACTCGTCCTATTTCACAAGCGGGGATTAAGGCAAGGCCATTTGCTTAGCACTCTTTTCCACCTGCCACTCTTTGCCTCAGCTGCTTGGACTGTAACGTTTAAAGACAAAGTCTGACTTTTGCTTTACTGTCTTTGTACCATGATCTGTTCAGCCTTCTTTTGGCCTTCAGCATTTACCAGTTTTTTCATCACTTAAAATTTGACATGTGCTCCAGAGCTTATGAAGTACAATTTTTTATCAGAAATTACTGTCGTTGGTCAAGGTTGCATGGTATTTTGTGTGTGTTGGCTTGGTTTCTATTTGACTTTCCCTTGCAATCTGGATTAAAATTTTTTATACTCAGGCAATGGTAAAAAATCAGTTTCTCTTGTCAAAGCTTTTCATGTGAAAGTTTAATAACATGCATGGAAACTTTAAACTCTCCTATTAGACCCGCTAGGGAATTTTTCATGAAAGCTAAAGCCTTCAAAGTAACAGCAAATGGTAATATTTTCAGTAAAAGTTTATAAGGTACTTGGGGATATGGTTTAAGGGTGATTATGGTGGTAGGTGGTAGGATTAGATGGTCTTCAAGGTCTCTTTCAACCTTGGTGATTCTGTGATTTCCTTATATCTCATCTATTACTGCAGTGGCATAAATATGACTTCCTTAAAAGACAGACTCTCTTAATGTTTATTAAGCTGCTCACTAAAATATTGTTTGACTTTGAGGTGAATACATTTTTTTTCTACTTCCTGCTAGAACAATTTCTTTAAAACATCTTTGTAGCCGTAAGATACAAGATCGTGGTTTCTCTCTTTCTGCTTCATCTCTGACTACACAGGAAAATAATTTCCTATATCCTTTGTTTTCAAACTCTCCTGTTCAGAGGTTATGTATTTAACTGTTTCATTTTGCCTGAAGTTATACTCAAGGTAATTTTACTGGAGAGGTGAGGAAGGCAGTTCTGTAGAGTGATCTGCCAGTTTTAGCTGCATGCAGTCCTTGCTGAATCACATCATAACCCTAATTCTGCATCCTGAAGTATATTTCTAGTCTTCCTGGTCTTTTCCCCTCCTTAGAGAACTGGTTTGGTTGTAATTCTGTCTTTATCAAGGACTCATGAAAGTGTCTGAGCAGCTTCACCTGCCATAACCAAATGTGCTCTCCGAAAGCCTGCGGGGACAGAGGGGCTTTGTGTGTGGAAGTCCCACACGCAGCCAGAGCAGCCCATGATCAAAGAGGGGTGCAGCCAGCATCAGCTCGGGCTGTCTTTGCACATAAACCCGGGGGTTTACTTCAGGCAAAGAGCAAACTGCAGCTCATAAACTGAAATGCTGGTGTGAAATTGCTAGCAACACCTGTGAGAACGCTCCTCATAGAGGTATAACTAAATAATTTAAACCCATAATTTCAGTGTTTCAGTTTGAAATATTGCCTCATAAAGAAAATCCAGAAAGTTTTTCAGTTCCAAGTAAATTCAAGTGTAGAAATTAAATACCCCTTTTTTTTTAAAAAATGCCATGTACAGTCAATCTCCTGCACTGTTGGTCACCTTGCTGGTTAATATCTCACATTGTTGAAGATTATTTTTAGAAAGGCCTTGCCTTTAAGAACCACTCTATTTGGTTTGTCCAATTAGTTCTGGAAACTCAGTTTATTGTACACATTTTGAATCTAATTGTTCTGGCCATTGCAATATCCTGTTTTCCCTTCTACTGTTAGTTTACAGAAAAATTTAAGTACGATGTGAAGGATTATTTATAGGATGTGGAAAAAAAAACATCTAAACATAGAAAGTAAACTGACAGAAACGGATTTATCAGTTGAAGGATTCTGCTTTACAAGTTAGTGAAGCAAAAATCCTCTACTGACACAAATATTTTCAGGACCTTGCTAGGATACCATTTTGCTTTTTTGTATCTATATTTATATAAACTTTTGTAGGTTCTTTTGTATATAGAAGATATATAAAACCACCTGGCATGTTCTTTTGTACACAGCTATATTTTGTATTCTACCAACAAAATCAGCAGCTTCAGCTGGACTTTTTCCTTAGAGACCCACAGAAAGGGCACAGCTAAATTGTTTGCACTGGGGTGCTGGCAAGAGATTGTAAACTGAAAGCCTGTAGTACAGGAATTAGTGCATGTGTGAAGGGTTTCCTGCTCTGCATTTCTCATCTCCAGAAAGCCCCACAATGTAAGCAGCATATCATGTTTTCTCTTTGAATCACAGTTTAGTTGTGCCAGACCAGAAAATGCTGTTCTGAGTTGCAATCCAGCTTCCCCAGCAGTCACAAACCAATACATTTAGAACGCTTTATTTCAAAGGAGAAATATCATGAAAGCACATCCCGGGCACACCCTGTCCATCTGTTCTCTACTGCACATCCAAGTAATTCCACTCTCCTCTGAGGTACTGGTAATTCCTTCTCCACTGGTGCCAAACAGCAAGTTCAAAACACAGATGAATGCTGAGCAGCAGGAAAAGTGGTTCCAGTAAATCAAAGAAAAGTGCTGACAGCCATCCCCCTGCTTGGTGTCCCTGGCTTTAAGTACTGCAGCACACACTGGGGGAGAAATGAGCAGTTCCCAAGCCCAGGTCATTAGTTAGCAGGTTTTGTTGATTCCAGCTCAAGTCAGGTGTGTGCATCTGAGGGCAGTGTTCATTGCTAAATTAACACTGAGCACGGTGAAATGGATAAATCTGTCTAGCAAAGTGCCTCTCTTGGCCTGCTTGAGTTTAGGTTCATTATTAAGCTTTGCTCAAACAATATAACTTACTCTACTCCATAGGAATTTCAGCTGATGACAAAAAGGAACTGACTGCTTATAAATAAGTTGCTGCAACATGCAATAAGCTCTCCACAGGCAGGGCCTCAAAGGACAACAGGAAATTCATTCACCATTCGCCACCCCCTCCTTGACACCTCAGTCCTCTCTTCTCCATTTCTTCTTCAGCTCTTTCAGCATTTGCAGTTACTTTTTACCACCCACTCCTAAAATTGTGACTCCCCCAGGACTCTTGCAACCTACTGACCTCTCATGTCCTGGAAGAGGGACACACCACGGGACTTTCCTTGCTGAGAGAAGCAGGAGGCAGCGAAGCCCTGGAGCTGCCCGTGGGGGGTCTGCACGTCCTCCTGCTGGGGGGGCTGCTGGCAGTGAGGGACCAGCTCATCTCGGCTGTGCCAACAGCAGTGTCCTCGCTGCTGAGGGACAGAGCTGTGTTCCTGCTGCCTGCAGTCCCCACCAGCACCTGCAAGTGTTCCAGGCCAGGCTGGACAGGGCTTGAAGCAACCTGGTCTCATGGAGGTGTCCCTGACCATGGCAGGGGTTGGGACCAATTACCTCTATGGTGCCTTCCAACACAGACCGTTTTACAGCTCAGTTGGGGAAGTTTTGGAGGACTGTCTCCTGTGCAGGGGCTTCACTGACCCACAGGAGACCAAGGGAGCTGTGCCCTCACCGAGAGCCTTTTTGGAGGACACTCAAAGGGGGACACACTGAGCACCCCTAGAGCTGAGCACTCTGTTCCTCATGTCACTGCACCCCTTCTGAAAACACCCCAGGGTGACATAACCCCCCTCACCTTTTTTCTCCTCCTTTTCTAATGTTGAAACAGCTTTCCAGTGACTGTCACACACTGCCAGAAGGTGTCCTGATGTGTACAGAGAGGCAAGCAGGAAGAATGGGGGAAGAACAAGCCCGGGGATCTGGTATTTAATCTCAGCTGTTACTGACCAGCAGCCAGTGCCTAAAGTGTGTTTGAAGGTCTCTTAAAGCACCTTGGATCATGGTGTGGCCTGGGCAGAGGGGCTGGGCGGGGGGAGAGGCACCACACCAGACAATCAACACTTGCCTTTTTTTGTGTGTGTGCTTTAGATTTTCCTTCCGTGAATTGATGTTAGAAAGCAATTACAGTGCCTTTTTAGATCTCTCACAAAGTTTTCAGTTTAAGAAATGCAGGAATTTGTTTGAGGAATTCTTCATCACCATTTACACATTCACTTATTCAGTGTTAGTAATTCCACACTGGACTCCTGAAAAAATTCTGAAATGCTGTCACTAAAAGAAAGTAAAATAAATAAAATCCAAGCTTCTGATTCTTCCTCAAGTAGAATTAAAACTGTTTGACCCCTTAGAAACTATTTTCAAATAACCCTACTGAAAATAAGGTCCAGTTATTATATTTTTAATGATATTATATATTTTATGTGAGATATATACATTTATGTATTTTATACATATTAATCCTTAATAATTTGGGAGTTGTCTTTTTAGGATCCTTGTCCCTGACTGATGAGCTCAACATAAAGCCACTGTCTGAAGGGAAGAGAGACTCAGACAAAGAATCTATGTTAAATGTATGTTAATCTTTTTGGTCATGCTTCTTAATGTGCTGAGGTTTTCTACATAAGGAACATTATTTATGAATCACCCAGAGTTTTCCCAGATTTTATTTTTAGAATTTCTGAATGATAAGTTAAGAGTTTATAACTAGGCCAGAAAGTGTGCTATGTGCACTTCTCTTTGAAATTTTTCATAAGGAAAAACCATTCCTAAAGGGGAGTATAGTACACATTTGAAAATTCAAATTGTACTTCATTTCAGACGGTTCCTAGTCTTAATTTTCTCTAGATTTTGATTGGTTTTTAATTAAATGTTAAAGGCAGGGAATATGTTTTCTAAAGTAGACAAGAAGATACTGATTATAAACTGAGTACAAATGTTTCTGGGCGTGTTTTGGCAGGTTCATTAACGCTCAGTGCTAATCGTGACCAGGTGCGTTCGGCACGTTAATGTCGCTGTAGCTCCATCTTGTGGCTGAATGATTGTTCTCGATTAATTTTCGATTCTGTAGGAGAAGGTTGGTCGAAAACAAACATGAAACAATGATGAGGAGAGGAAATTGAAGACGTGATTAATTTCATTGCAGTTGTTTGTATAAGAAAAAAGTGACAGGAAAAAAACCCCAACCCAGAGTGTTTAGTACTCACCTTTCATGGTTGTAATTTGCTATGGCCAAGTGAATAATTATAAACTGGGGGGAGTTTTAGTTAAAATACGATTTAAGAAAATTAAAGAAAAAATGTCGTGATTATTATGATTATCTGGATTAATGAGTTTATGAATGATACATACCCTGCCAATCATGTTTTGTTCCTGTTTCGGACAGGTGATCAAAAATTCTGACGGGCAGTTTAACCTTGAGGCTGCGATTAAAAATGTTGACACAATGTCCAATGAGTTGAAGAAAATAAATGGTAATTCTGACTTCATCATCCAAGTTCCAAGTTCTTAAACAAGAAACTGTTCAAGACGTTGTTCTAAGAGCATGCAGCTGTGAATGGCCTGGTTCTCTGCGTCAGGCAACTGGGTTTTAATGTAATGAAGCAATCGATTTGCTCTTGTGCTTTGAAAAATTAATGAAACAGTAGTTGCAGAGCCAGGGAATCGTGTTAGTTAACCATGGGAAACACCTGTTAGGTGGTCAGTCATTCCTTTGTAGGAACACCGAGAGCCTTCTAAAGCAAATATTACCCATATGCTGACACCAAACTGAATTTAACCATCTCCAAGTAGGCAAAACAAGGCAACCCTTCGACTTTTTGAATGAGTTGATAGATGACCACTAAAACAATGCTGTTTGTAGACTACCACTCACTGTCATTCAATAAATACCTTGCTGATGCACTGCCCTTTGTCTTTCAGTGGAAAGCCAGCTACTGCTTTGTGACCTTATTTTGAATTTCAACCATCCTGTGAAGGCCAAAGATTTAAGAGAAGCTGAAGAAAAGACTTGGAGTTTGGCAGATTAAGCAACGTCCATTTTCATGTATTGTCTTCTATTAATACTGCTGAAACTGCCTCTTCTCCTTTCTTCTTCATCCTCATCTTCTTTCTTTTAATTAAGTTTGAACTGTACAATGATAGCATGGTTTCCTGCAGTTAGACTATTTTTGTTTTAAGCTAAACATGTGGAATGGAAAAAAGAAATAGGTTATTGGTTCTGAGAGGGGTTTTTCAGCCTACATTTCCCAAATTAAGCCCACCAGGGCTGGAAAGACTGATGTAATTAATTTAAAAGGTCAGGAAACTGGGCATGAAATTTTTCACGTGGTTTTTCTCCTTTTAAACAAAAACGTGTTGGAACAGTAACAAAAGATTTGAAATTTTCTTCAAGTCTTTGCTGTCTTATCTCAGTTGTGCTCGGGGAAACAGGATAAGAAACTGCCAGTGAAGGAGGAACTGCAACTTGTGTTTTGGGCTGCCTTCCTTGTCATAAAAATGTTGCTGAGGAAGGGGTCAAAGAGCAGATTACTTCTGGAAAACCAAAAGTACTTTTCATTCCAGTTTCTGTAATGACTCTCTTATGCCACTAGTTACAGAAATAGGAAGGATTTGGTGGCTGAAATACTCTATCCTGAAATCTTCTTGGCCCAAAACCCGCACAGCCACTATTCTCATGTAGTTCATGACAATTAGCATTCAATCCTACTTTACTTGTGGACATGTTTGAATGTTGGGATGTATTTTTATTCTTACACCAAATATATTTATCTGAATAATCAAATGGAGATTTATTCTACTTAAAAAAAAATATGCACTGTTAGAATTTGTTATGCTGGTTTATATTTTATTTCTTTTTCACTGGTGAGATGATTTAAAATTAATAAAACACAATTCCACAGGAGGTGTTTCTGCATTGTCAGATTTTTCAAGGCAGGGCAGTGGAATAGAATTATAGCTCACAGAGTCACTGGTGATATGGGGCATGTTGTTCTTAGTTTTAACATTTTTTGAAAAAGAGTAGAACTGACTTTTCTTTCACCAGATTAGTAGTGAGATTTTAAAAATATTGGGCTGGAAGCAGTTTTTGTCAGCTGAAAAATTTTTAAAATTTTATTTTTCATCTTTATTTTTGAACTCATAGTTGCATGGAAACACTTTGCCAACTTTGAATTCCAGCTCTTAGCTAAACTTCTTAGAAAGGAACATTTACAAAATATATCTCTGTAAGTAAAACTGTTTATGAAATCTGATTATATTATCTGGGAAGCTTTACAGATTGCATGGAAGGTATTTTCTACCTTGAATTTTGGTTCCAGTGTTTTAACTGATACAGACACAAATGGTTTTAAAGGAGAAAAAGTGTGGCAAAGTCTGTCATAATTGTCAAACAAGGTCTTGTCAGAACAGAAAGGAAATTGAAACCCGAGGCAATGGGTTGGATAAATCCCAGTTAACAAAGGGGAGGGAAAAGCTCTTGGTACAGGACACTTCAGTGGTCCTCAGCTGCAGCTTGTATCTTTGAACTGTGAATGTCCCTGGTTTTCTTTCAAAAACACAGTAAAACAGAAAGCAGTTGTGCAAGAGGAACTAAGTTTGGCCGGGCTGTGTGTGCTTTCTAAGAGATCTGGGGGGTCCTGCCAGCTGATGATGATCATTGTGTTGATGTGCTCCCTGTAAAACTGTGGTTGCTTGATTCAGTCAGAAAGACACCGCTGAAGAGAGGTCTGTGTGGAGAGAAGCTTCTTTCTGAGTGAGGTTAGGGAATTGCAGGAGATACAGAACTCCAGCCGTGGGCTGAGGCATGGATGGCTCAGTGGCCTGGCAGGCAGGATGTGCTGTCGGTGCGGTGCTTTCCTGGGAAAGGGTGAACTGTGTCACAGCTGAATAACCCAGACCCAGATCCTGGCAGGCACCTGCATCTCCAGGGCTGCAGGTTTTTGGTGCCACTGAAACCTGTGTGTCTTCCAGATCTGGGTTGGACTCAGTCTTTTCACAGAAGTGAGCACAGTTAGATTTATTGGGGGAAAAATTGGCTTTTATTGTCTTTTGTCTGCTCCTCAGCTTTGACAATGTTTGGGCCTACTTGGTTTCGCTTCAAATAACAAAATTGCTGCTGCAATTCTGATCCAAAAACAGAGCTCCTATGAAAGCAGAGACTTGTACTGATATTTATTTATGGTTCATCAAATTTGGCGTGGAAATAATTTCAAGAGGATATACATATCTTGGAAGATAAAAAAAATATCATGTGCTTTATGATTAACAGACAGTAATAAACACTTTGTAGGGAAATTATATTTAGAGAGTACTGTATTTGAGGCATAATTTAAAAATAACATAGTCCTTTTTCTTTGAAATTATGGATTTTAATGACTTCATGATTTTAGTTTGCTGAAAAGGGAAATATCTTGAAGTTTACAAACTTCAGTAGGCTTCAGTACTATATGTGATCTTCTCTAAGGTTTCATTTAAATATGTCCTGCAGCATATTTTAACATGCACTGGTTTCTTGAACCTCTGTCTTTTCCATCAATCAGAAGAAGGGGTGTTCTTTGGAAGTGGTCAATGATATCTGCTACAGAAGAAAATTCCTGTGGGATGGAAAAAATGAGAAGGCTAAGGCCAAAATGTCAGAATTATTAGTAACCAGTAGAAACAAAAGGTTTTTTAAAAATTCTAAATATTTGAGATCAGTATAATAAAAATATATATAAGGTCCAGTAAATACCACCAGATCAACTGTTCTCATTCCTGCCATGATCCTGCCTTCTCAGTAACTCTCTGTACAAGCTGCTGCACTATTGTAAAATTAATTTATATAGTCTTGGTCTGTTTCATACATGATGATGTCAATCTGCTTCATGTGGTGACTGTACGTGAGAGTTCAGAGTTGGCTGATCAGTTCAGGGGGCTCTGTCTGGATCAGAACTGCCAGGAGTGTGCTGAGCAATCTGTCTGGTGCCAGCAAACCCACCCAGTCCTGCTGGCTGAGGTCTGGGAGCAAAGCTGCAGAGCTGGCAGGTATGGATTAGCTCTCAGCTCTGCATTTCCCTTATCTGGTATCTCAGTGGTAAACAAGCATTCCCTAACCAGGTACATGGATTTCTAATGGCTGTGTTCTAAGGCCACCCCTTCGTTCCCTGAGTGCAAACAGCACAACCTGATTCTACTTCCAGCAATAACAATATTCTCCCATTAATAACTCTAAGACAATAAGCAGAATTCCACCCCAAGAGAACAGTCACCTGACACTTAGGAATGAGGCAGGAGATGCCTTACAATGAAGAGATGTAGCTTGAAAAACACATAGTACCTCTTTTCCTTTTAAGCTGGTTCCTAACAAATATAAGTGATCCTGCTCCTGGTACCGGATCTGGATGTTGTACACTTTATCTCTGTACAGCACCATCAGTACATAGGGGTGAGTGACAGTTTTGCGTGAGCTGTCTCTCACCAGGAAAGTTCCATCCTGAAACAGGAAAAAATGAAAGATGACAGATAGCAGACACTTCTGGGTTTGATTAGTGTAACAACCTTCACTAGAGCACTCGTGCTTCTAAGTGTTCCTTCTTTCTGAAATCTTTTTCCTTTCTGATAAGAGAAGCTGTTAAAGCATTTAGGTCATTTGACAGATGTGTTGTCTTTCAGTTTGCTGCTCAAAACTTCCCTCTCCATTACAAAAGCAGATTCTAAGGGAAGGTAGGAATGGTGTTAAATGAAGGAGAGATTCCATTAAAGGAGGAAGTAAAATATCAAAGATCAAACCTCACATCACTTTAACCAGAAGTTCATTTCTGCTAAATGCCCATCGAAGTTCCTATGTGATGTGTTTATAGACAGCTTAAGATAATGGCATTGTCTGTGTAATTTAGGTAAAGGCAGTGACCCTGTATCACTCTCTGTTTTTCTTAATTTCAGATCTGTTTTGACAAGTCTTCCATTGAAATCCCTTTCTTAAAGGCACTGAATGAGACCTCATAAGCTGGTCTTTAGTACAGGAGTCACTGGAGTGGTGCACGTCATCTTCAGCTCATGGCATGTGCGGTGAGGCGGCACAGAGCAACCACAGCTCGCACAGCAGTCGGATATAACTCTATTTATAGTCATGATTTTACTTCCACATGCACAGATAAGCCTTGTTTGAACCTGTACTTCATTTTGCTGGTCTAGATGGCTTGGAAGAGCGTGGGATGCCCAGCCCTTTGCAGGTACCTTGTTTATCCTGCGGAGCGCTGCCTCTGCCTCGGGCCGGCTGACGAAAGCCACGTACCACTCGTCCTTCAGAGAGCCCTGGGGCTGGGGGACAGCACAAGGACAAAGTCAGCGGCCAGGGAATGGCAACGTGATAATAGAGAGAAATCTCAGTGTGAGGGATGTGTGGCTCTGTGTGCAGAATCTCTGAGGGTGTGAGTTTCAGGGATCACACTGCTATAAGTGATCCTGCTCCTGGAAAGTGGTGCTAAATTGTTTTAAATTATCTGCTGGCTTTGATGGATTTGAAAATATTACAGATCTAGCTATAATGCCCCTGCAAGTAAGCTAAGAAAACAGGTATTTCCAAATATTTTCAGTAAAATATTTTAAGTGGCTTGTTCTCTTTTGTCTACCTGGACACTAGGCACAAAGGCATCCTTTGCCTTCATTCGTCTGTTTTTTAATTATCATCTGAGACAATAATGCAGACTTCCTGTGAATATACTATCTATGGTTGCCCAGCAGTGTTATCACCACAAATGGTTTGCTCTAAACTTGTTTTATTTAAGGAAATGTGAAGCAAAAATGCACTTAAAAGAATGAGTCCTTTACTCCTCACAGCTTTGTGGAAGGAGAACTGAAAATCTAATGCTATTTGAAGGCAGTTGTGCAAAACAAGTAATCCAGCAACCAGTTTTTCTTATTTTGTTCTATTGGGGTTTTTCAATTGGTGTTTTTCTTGGTGAGGACAAAATAAGGCACTACAGTTTGACACAGAAAAGGAAACTGAAAGCACTCAGTAGCGTCCTGACAGTGACTACCGACTGGAAAAACAACTTTGAAAGACGTTCTCTCTCGAAACCAGAAAACTTGCTGTTGTTACAGTTATGGTTCATGTTTTGTACCTCATCTTCCTCCGTGTTTGTCTGGTGAACAGTCTGTCTGCTAGGAATTGGCAGTGGAGGTCTCATGTCACCTGGGCCTCTTGAAGGAGATCTGCTGTTGCTGCCTTCAAAGATAAAAAAGTAGAAAAACAATGTTAAAACCAGGAAAATTATTTCATCTCTGCATCCAGGGTGTAGGACGTTGATTTTATGAAGCATGAAGTATTTGTATTGCCCTGCTCCTGAGACATTTGGAATTGATTTGAAATCAGATTTAGGCTTCTCTGTGAGAACCAGGTTCTTTACATAATTTCATCCTTGGTGCACGAGGGCTTTAACTGAGCTCTTGCTGTTCAAATTTCCACGAGAACAGATGAATTTGAAACAGAGGTGACATTTTATCAGTTTCTGTACCACAGCTATTCACTTGAGAGCAACTTGGTTTCTTTGGAGACAGAAGTAATATTGTCTCCCTGCAATCCTTGCCTTCTCAGCAATTAGAAAGTAAAAAATGTCACTGTAGGACATTGGCAGCTGATACCATATGCGAAAAATTACTTGTAAAGCAATTGATATCTAAGTTTTCTTTTTTCTTTTTTCTTACAAGATAAATATGGAGCATATTTCCCATGAAAAGCATTTGCTAACCTTTTTAAAGAGTATTAGCATACCACATATTTGCATACCTCAGCTCTCAGTACTGTACAGAAAACGATGGTTATATGAAGTTTTGACACTGCTTTAACTAGGCAGGAAGCCCAAACTTGATGGGAGGGGAAAAAAACCCAAATCTTTGATTCATATTAAGGAAGGCACACAAGATGACTTTCAGGAACTTGATAGTTTTCTGTTCACAGTCCAAGCAGAAACATCCACAGAAAAAAAAAAACCAACTATTATATTAACTGCACTGAAACTACCCTTCAACTACTATTCACTTAAAAAGAAAAAAAAATGTAAGAATGCAGGATACAAACCTGGATGGAAGCGTGGTGGTAGGGAGCCAGTTGAAGACAGGTTTCTAGCACTATTAAAAAAA